>JAQFXV010001147.1:0-15046 GCA_034694065.1 Camisia spinifer
TAACTGTTCTTAGTTTTAAATCCCGGTCAGAATAATACAAATAACTGCCAAAATATTCTGTTTCTTTAATACGTTCAGAGGTTGACATCTTTCGTTTACCCAAAACTTTCTTCTTTTTTGCGTAAACTATTCCTCCAATTTTCAGATAAAATCTGAACCTACTCTTGGGATTACAAACTACTCTTCTGTCCGAATACTCAAAATAATTTCCATCGATAGTATCTTTAATTCTTGTTACATAAAATATTTCTTTATTTTCAACACCTTTTGGTCTCATTTCTGTGTAATTGTGTTCTGATTTATTATCTATCACTTGAATTGCATCCAAATTCAAAAATAATCTTTCTATCAGTTTGTTTTATTTAATTTTCAAAAAAGTTGGCTTAACTTTTGAATATGAAATTAAATTGTTGCAAAACGAGCTCAAAACAAACCTGTTATCAGCTAAACTTATTTATATGCTCAAAATTATGTGATTTAAATTCATATACTGGTAGAGCGTCTCAGAAGTCCCCGACATAGGAAAATATTTGATATTATTGAGAGTGCGCGATATGCCTTAATAGCAAATTAGAATCAAAAGTTTGGGGTTCTATTATTTTTTGTGTTCTAAACTTTGATTCATGAAAACAATATCCGAAAACTCTTGAATTGATGGGAATTATTGAAGTTTTGAAAACATCGAACATTAAAACTTATCCATTGCAATGCCAGTTCATAACAATAATAATAATTTGTGAATAGAAATAATCGAGAAGTTCACCTATATATTCGAGACAAACATATTCAAAAGTTTTTATAATTATTGTATTTTAAAGTTATAGAAATACTCTCGACTCCAAAATAACTCTTAATCAACATTTAATTGAACCTTAATTTATTTAATTGATATTTTCATAGCAGTGATGAATATCTCAGTTTAGATCAAAAACATTAGGTTTTTAAATAAAATAATTTTATTTTAGTTTAAAACTAAGTCTCAAATTATGAAACTTTAAAAATTTCATTATTACTAACCAGACATTTGAATGATTCTTAATTTTTGCCAAAGTTTGCGAACTTTCTGTTACTTAAAAATTTATTTTTCAATAAGTTATGATTGAAGAATAAAATTGTCGAAAAACATTACAAACGAAGATAAGATCCAATAAAATTGAATTTTTAATTAATCATTTAAGTGGTCACAAATTGTATGAAGTATTTTAGTGTTGATTAAAAATGAAATTTATCTGAAAATATGAATTTATACATAAAACTGATTTATCGATTGAAATAAGAGTTGACAAGAAGGATAATAAAACTAAATAAAAGAATTAATAAAAATAAAAGTATATCCTCGCGATTCTGTCTTCTTTCAACATTTCTTCCGTCTGGATATGCGTGAAGATAAAGACAGTGGTCTGCTTCGGGACACTCGCCCTCTCCATTTTTGAAATATTTACACGGCTTTCTACTCAACTTTTTCTTATATGAAACAATCAACTGATGCTTCTCTGACCTCTTGTCATACCAGTATTCACTTGGGATCACAAGATCTGAATCCACTCGACATTGAGGACACTTCAATCTGTTAACGGACTCTTTTGTTTTTCTCCATCTTTTTATACAACTTAAACAGAAAATATGCGAACATTTCTCAAGAATACCGAATTCCCGTTCAGTTATTAGATCTTTTTCAATAACAATATCCAAACAAATACCGCATTCCTTCTCTAGACTTTTCTTAACTGCGGATGAGATCACCATTTCTCGCACCTGTTCTTTAATACATTGATCTCTATGTTGTTTCTGTTGTTCAGTATCATTGGGATGAAGACAACATTTGCCACAATAGTCACAGACAATTTTGTGAAGATAAAAACACTGTCCATCGGCATAAGGACAGAACCCATCGATATTATTTGTAGCGTAAGGACAAAGAGAAGTTTCTCTATTATAGACCACTTCAGACGACATTTTCGTGTTAACTATGAATAAAACACTATTTTAATTGTACAGATACGCAAAAAAATCTTTGCAGATTAACTTAATATTAATTCTGATAACGTATATCATCAGTTCTCTGTTATCATTAAAAATCAATGATATAATACTTAATTAGTTGAATTGTTTAGAACTGAAAATCTATGAATATTTCTTAAATATTCAATAAAAGTTTATTCATTATATATAGAACTATCACTGAACTTACTGTTTGCTATTCGATGATAACAGATGTTATCAGAATCAAAATGTTAATCTTCAAAGATTTTCTGCTTATCTGAACTTTGGATGTTTTCGACTGCTTTATAAATAGTCTTATAAGTTATAAACATATGATTTTTATTTTTCAGTTCAATTTTTACTTTTAATTCTTTGCTTACACTTAAGAAAACTTAGGACTAATGAGATTAAAACTTTTTAAATGACATTAAACTATTAAGTTTTAGAAAATTTGACATAATCCGTATGAGACGTGACGCTCACCCTTCTATAGAGTGACCAATAACTTGACTTTGCTATCAAAGAGTTTGAAAGTCATAAAATTGAAATTTTTCACCTAATGTTTTTGATCTAAACTGAGGTATTCATCACTTCTATGACGATATAATATCAATGAAATAGATTATGTTAAGTTAAATGTTGGTTATTTTTAACAGTTATTTCGATATTAATGACCAAAAATTTAAGAAAATCAATGAATTTAAGCATTGAGTCTTCAATTTAGGTTCTAATATAAACCATAATCTATTTCATTAATAACTTCATAGAAGTGATCAATATATTAATTTAGATAAAAAATATCAGGTCAATAATTTCAATTTTATTTAATTTAAAAACTTAGTGTTAAATTATGAAACTTCAAAAACACTATTACTAGACCTATAAATGATACTCAATTTTTGTCAGTTTTTAAACTTCATGTTACTTAAAAATTAACTTTTCAATACTAATGATAGAAAAAAATATTGTAGAAAACACTACAAACAATAAGATCCAAATAAATTGAATTGTTAGAATATAAACATTTAAGTGGTCACGAATTGCTTGAGGTATTTTAGACTTCAACTTATGTTTATTTAGAATTCAAATCTATTTGAATATATAATTGTAATGAATTGTTTTCGTGTTAAACACGAAAATAGCGTTTAAAGTGCATTAATTTGCGAAAGTGTATGCATTTTAAATGTTAAATAAATGCCAACTATTTATTGAAACACTTGTGTTGTTTAAATAGTAAAATAATTGATTTAGTTTTGCTGAACTTTTTTTTCCTTTTTTTCTATTGCTTTCATTTTCAGTTTTGTTTTTCATTCTTTGCTTTTACTTTAGCGAAAGCGCATTACTTCCGGTACTTTTAAGCCCGCCTTTTAATACCTTTTACTTATGCTAATTTTTGGACTAGTCTAAAGTCTAAAGCAATCTCTAATGAAGTCTAAAAAATATTAATATAGAACTGGTTGAAACTATAAAACTCTAATTAATAACATCATGTGTTACATAATTTCAGATCTGAAACAGAATTTAGATCTGTTTTAATTGTTTGGAGAAAAATACTTTTATAAATTATTATCTTATTTAACTCATAAAATAGTTATTAAATGTCCTCTAATTTTAAACAACTTGAATAACTGTTATTTTATAAAAGTAAAAATTTCAATAGAAATTCATGTCTAAAAATCTAATATAAAATCTAAGTTTTAGACTATATCCAAGCCTAAAGTTTAGACCTCAAGACTAGACTTAAGCAGTATTACCTTTTACTATCATTTTAAGGGATTTTCAAACCTCTTTTCAAAGAGTTCAACAAAAATATGAAACAATTTCTAATAAAATAAAAATTGCTTTCAAACAAAATATATATAAACAGAACGAAAACTTATATTGAAAAATGAAAATTATTACTAAATCCTTTACAACTCAAATAACGATCACAAAGATATTCAAATTGAAAGAACAGACAATAGTATTAAATATATTGACAAATCATTTAAATAAAAATAATATAATTTGACAGAAAGTTCGACTTCATATAAATATAGAATCAAAACAAAAAAGAAGAAAAATAATTATAATAATTAATAATGTATTAAAACTAATTAATATTAAAATCAAAAGTTAAATAATTTTCATCCAGTTTTGGCGACTTCATTGCAAAGCCAATCAAGTCCTTCATAAAGACCCTGTCCTTGTGTAGCACAAGTCGACTGAATATACCATCGCTTTCCTCTCAAGCTATTCAAACCTAATCTATCGGTTAGTTCTGAGGCAGACATAGCTTGAGGTAAATCTTGTTTATTGGCGAACACAAGAAGAATAGCGTCTCTGAGTTCGTCTTCATTAAGCATTTTAGTCAACTCTTCAGACGCTTCAGTGATTCTTTCCCTGTCAGCCGAGTCCACAACAAATATCAATCCCTGTGTGTTTTGGAAGTAATGTCTCCAAAGGGGCCGAATCTTGTCCTGTCCGCCGACGTCCCAAACCGTGAAACAGATGTTCTTGTATTCAACTGTCTCTACATTGAAACCAATGGTTGGAATTGTTGTCACAATTTCTCCTAATTTTAATTTATATAAAATAGTTGTCTTTCCGGCCGCGTCCAGACCTACCATTAATATACGGACTTGTCTTTTGCCGAAAAGACGGGTGAATAAACTCGATATCGTCAGACCCATCACGTATTTACCACTTTTTTAATTGTTTATCTATTGTTTGTCTTTTGTTTTATTATATTTTTGATTAAAACTTTGTTTTAATTGTGATGACGTTTAATATAAACAATAGTTATAGTTATTATTATTTTAATTATTACGTTAAATGAATGGCGATATTGTGTTGAAAATGATGATGAGATCACACGATTCACACTTCAATACTTTATTTATTATAAAGCATTATATACTTTAACTACGTTATACAAAATGGGGTGGGGAGGTCTCGAGGCTTAGCGTGACCAAAGCGTAACATGAGGAGGGTAGGGGTTTAAGGGTTTTATAACGTTACGCAAAAAACTGCTCAAATTGAACTCAAAATTTTAGGAAAATCAAGTAAAAGAAAGGAAACATATCGATTAAAAAGCGTAACCTTATTCAATGGGATTAGTAGGGGGTAAATGGCTGGCGTCACATAAATTAACATGGGGTGGGAGGGGGTCAAGAATGTGCCATTTTTGCGTAACGTAGTTAAAGTACGAATGCATTATTTAATAATATAAATACTGTTTTTTCAGCGACATCTCGTTGTTATTTAACTCTTATGTCAAATGCAGGCTTAACTTTACATTAATTTCACATTTTTTCAAAAACTAAACAAACAATAGATAAATAATATAAAAGTGGTAAATACGTGATGGGTCTGACGTTATCGAGTTTATTCACCCGTCTTTTCGGCAAAAGACAAGTCCGTATATTAATGGTAGGTCTGGACGCGGCCGGAAAGACAACTATTTTATATAAATTAAAATTAGGAGAAATTGTGACAACAATTCCAACCATTGGTTTCAATGTAGAGACAGTTGAATACAAGAACATCTGTTTCACGGTTTGGGACGTCGGCGGACAGGACAAGATTCGGCCCCTTTGGAGACATTACTTCCAAAACACTCAGGGATTGATATTTGTTGTCGACAGTAATGATAGGGAACGTATTGGTGAAGCTCGAGAAGAACTTATGAGAATGTTGGCCGAAGACGAGCTCAGAGATGCTGTACTTCTTATATTTGCAAATAAACAGGTTTTCATTCATTCAATAAAACAAATTGATTTCAAACTTTTTTATCATTACATTTATATTGAGTTTAAATTAATAAATAATAAACTAATTTAATTGATAGGATTTGCCGAACGCTATGAATGCGTCAGAAATTACTGATAAGTTTGGTTTGCAATCACTTCCAAAACATCATTGGTATATACAGTCAACGTGTGCCACATCTGGTGATGGACTTTATGAAGGTCTCGATTGGCTCTCAAACCAACTTAAAGATCAAAAATAATTTAAAATTGTTTTTCCAAATATTAAAGACATTTTCTTAAAAAAGAAACTTTTTATTAATGTTAATACTGTTTGTAAAATATATTTATTTAATAATTTTTCGTAAATAAGTTGCTGTAAATGTAGAAACACTTCCACTTATCTCTACATTTGACAAAACCATAGCAAAGAAACAAAGTTTTATTCAATAACAACATTTATTAATAAGTTTATTGATAATAAAGAGTTATAATAATTTCAAACATTGAACTTATTAAACAAATAAATGAATAAAAATTGAGAAAAAATAAATACTCATATAATTAAAGCTTAAAATGATAAATAATAGAAAGAAAAACAATCAAAAAAGATATAAACAATTAAGTTTTTGCGGTAATCGGCAAATAGAGTTTGAACTCTGGCGGCAATTCGTCCTCAGAATACAATCTATCGGCAAAATATATTCTTCTAAGTCTACAGTTGGCGTTAACGGTAATTCTTTGAGTTTCGACATAATTAGTTCCATACGCACGACGTGTAAAATCAGATAAATTGAATCCAATCTGATTCCAGCCCTCGTCTAATCTCAAAGGCATTGTACACATGAAATGCTTGACTCGAGTCACAGATTGAAAGTTTGATGCTCTGAATCTGCGTCTGATCTGTTTGTCGTCCATTATCTCGACCTCAAAACTGAAATATTTCTTCATATTTTTGACGATAATCACCAGAAATGGTAATTTGATTCCAAGACTAGCTCTTGGCTGTGGCGGACATGTTATAAAAGTGGTGGAAACGTTTGCACCACTTATTTCAATGACCAAACTCTGGATCTCATTATCTGTAATTCGTTTTATGGCTCCGTTTTTCACTTTTTTGTCCCATATTTGTAATGGATTCGAACCAATGCTGTATAATATTGATAGAAATCCACTTTGAAATGTATTTTTGAACATTATTAATAATAAATTCAAATTTTTAGCTGAATTAAAACCAAAACAATATACGATCAAATTGTCTTTTGTTTTGTTTACTTTTAAGCTGAAATTGTTGTTTCTATGGTTACTGTTCTTACTATTGAAATGAAAACTTTTGATAGCTATTGAAAGTCTATTGAAATCTATTGAAACTCTTATTAAAGTTATTTAAAGACTGAATTTTGATTAAAATCTATAAAAATTATACTAATGTTACAGGAAATACAGGAAAACGTATTCTCATTATTGTATAATAACAATGAAAACCGGATTACATGTAAAAGTCAACTAATAATTAGATTTATTCAAACATTACTGAAAAGTTATAATACTTTTCTCATATTCAGTTGTTTTGCAATAATATGAATATTGATTTTCTAGTTTCGAAAAAAGTCGATAAATTTTTATTCTTGCAGTCATTCGAAATATTTATAATCATTATTTGCATAAAAATGTAAGTGATTTGAAAATAAACTTTGAAAATAGATATTTAAGTGATGCATAACTTTTTTGTTCCCAAAGTTTTGAAAAATTATTAACTTATAATAAAATGAAACTCACGGTAATTACAATTTCATAATGAGTTACTCATTCATAGTCTATGTTTTATATGTATATAATTCGAAGGTATTTATTATTTAATTCAATTTTCAATAAGAGATAAAACTAAAAAATAAACTTAAGATTCAAAAATAAATTGATACAGAATTAACCGGTAATTATGAAATCAAACTTCAAAATATCACTCAAACAGAATCAAAAAATATAATTCTTATAACTTAAAAAAAAGTAAAATCCAAAATATTTTCCTAAAATACAGACATTAACTAAATTTTTAGACTAATTAAACACTAAAATAGATCAAAATGATTGTTCACTCGAGTTATTGACACCATTTTGAAGAAATTCATTAACAAATATTGTGATATTTGTGGGTTGAACGAGATGGACGTGATGTCCGCCCTCGACCTCAACATATTTAAAACTTTTACAATTTTTCTTATATAGGTTCAAAAATTGTTCATTTATTTCTTGCGGATCGAGTTTAATACCAGTTTTGGCTTTAATTATAATTAATTCACATTTAATACTCTCTAAGTAATGAAGAAGAGCTTCGCTATCCATCCGCTGAAAAAGCACTGCTTTTAGTCTATTATCTCTTGTAAAATATTCTCCCTTTCCATCAGATGAAAGTTTTGCACCTCTTTTTAGTAGACATTCAGCGGCCGCAGAAGTTATTTCCCCATAAATAGCGTGAGCGCTAATCAACTTTTCAATAGAAGTTTTGTGATCATAAATAGGAGGAGAACTGTTCTTAAGCTCTAAGTCTAAAAATGTTTTGATGCCATCGCCAGTCCTTTTCGCTAATTCTTCTGCCGGAAAACTTAACGGCTTTATCATATCTAAAGCGATAACTTTTTCAACACATGAGGGGAATAAACATGAAAAGAATAGTCCGATCGCAGCTCCCATTGAATGTCCTAATATTGTAAACTTATCCCAATTTAGATAATCGATAACTCGTTTTAATTCCATCATAAAGACTAAGTCATGATAAGGACATCCCGGAGGCAACTGTTCAAAAATTATTAAGTTTAATAATACAAATACAACTATATTATAATTGAATCATGTTTTTCAAAAATAGCACTTTTCAGATCATTATTGAATTTTATTTCAAACTATTTTAAACTGAAAATAGAGAAATCTTAAAATATATTAACTTTTGATTCTAAATCCTTGAAATAAAATTCTTGAAATTATAATTACTTTTATTATGATTGAACACTTATTTTCAAGAATTCATAATAAAAACTATTAAAAAATTGAAACACACATTGAAATAAATTAACTATTAGTAAATGAATTATTGAAAAGATATTATTAATAGTAAAATATTTGGAAACTTTGATTCAGACATAAGAATTGTTGACTTAACATATTTGAAAGTAAAATTGAATAATAAGTGCTATTTTGGAAAAGATAATTAAGTAGTTTTACGTGAGAAGAGAGTCCATGTCCGGGAAGGTCTAAAGCTATTATATAATACGATTCTGGAAGTAATGGTATCAATGTATCAAAGCTGCCGGCGTTGTCCTGCCATCCGTGCAATGCTTTAATTCGTTTAATTATTAGTTAACTATTTATTTATATTAATAAATGTCAATTCAATTCATACCTATTATATTCAACTTTGCATTCTTTGAATGACCCCATGCTTTGCCAGTTAAGTATCCGTACGGAACAGATATCTTCATTTCAATAAATTCTTTTGGCATTTCTTCTTATGATAAATTCCGAACTTTAAAATTTAATATGATTTTTATCGAACAAAATCGCGATTTTGAAACCTTAGGAATTAAATGATATATCAATTGAATTGAGTATTAATATAACGAATAAAACTTCAAATTTTTAGTATAATATGAGGAAAATTTATTATAATATTTATTTAAATTTATTTCAATCGAAATGAAGTGTTTTCTTTTGTGTCAAATACTAGTTATTTAGAAATTACGCAAACATTTCAGTTAAAAGACTCGTTTCTTATAAATGGGGGAAAATTGATTACAAGTTTTGATTACATTAAATTATTATAATTTATTATATTATGAAATTCATTAATGATAGTAATAATAATACTTGAAATGAATTTCCTGAAAGACCAATCAAATTTATAATCAATTGAAGGAAAGATTTTGTTCAATAAAATACAGAATAAATACGATATAATTCAGTCATTGGTTAACATTTATATCGATAACAAATTCAATAATAGATCTTTTTTAACGTAAAACTTAATCTTTTCAACCGATAATTCAATCAAAACCTGAAATGAAATTAATTTATAACTCAATTATGGCATTGATTTTTATAATAGAAATTTTGAGCACAATTTTGTTGAGTATTTAATCAAATAATAGATTGAAAATAACCTAAAATATCGATATAATTCAGTAATTTATTGATAATATAATAATTATTTTACTTTGGATTTACCTGTAATTTAATTTCAAGGACTCTTTCATTCACACTAAAAATAAATACCAAACGAATGAGTGTATAATAATTTCCAGCAATAATTCAATTCATAGATTAGATTATTTATAAACGTTTTACTATTGAAATCACGTGAAAAACTTTCTCAGCAAAACTGTGACAACTGTACAAACTTATGATGAAATACCAGTACTAATGCACTAAAACTTTTATAGTCTAAAAGTGTATCATATCTTAACACAAATATTTATAAGTTATAATAAACTTGAAATAATTAAAATATTGAGAGTGAAAGAAAAGATTAAAAAACGTTATCATGAAATGAAGTATTGATAAACATTGTAAATGATAATTCTTCTGGAATATGTATTTGTTAAGCTTTAACGGAACTGAATATATGAAGAGTAAATACAGTAGTAAACTAACCTGCTTAGAACTTAGATAGGTAATTGTCATTTTCTCAGTATAACTTTCGGCAAAATTTATATTTTTGTGTTTACAATTCATGCGTTTAAAGGGTAGTTCAATATCTTCAAAATAAGTCATCGATGACGGAATCGATTAACATTATCACCTTAATAGCGACCAAAGAGTTGGACAGTGTATCAACATTAAAATCCAACTTTAACTCCATAGTTGAGCATATTTTCAATAATGAAGTGCATCATTATATGAAACTTAGAATCATTAAAAAATTAAAGTCACTAAAAAGGCTTGAATTAAGTGAAAAGATCGAATTGAAACAATTAATGGAGACATTTTTCAATAGTTTGGTCCAATTAGTATTGGTAGAATAATTTTAGGTCAAAAGTATTGATCAGTTACATTCAAAATTGAGGTATTCTTGAAAAGGCAAAATTATTTTTGTCTTCTCTTTTGATGCTATAAATGTGATAATTTAATAGATTTATGTGATCGATCACTTATTTTAAAGATCTTAAACTAAACTTTAAACGCATGAACTGTAAACACAAAAATATTTGTTCGAAAGTTATACTGCAAGTTTGATTTGATATCTACATCATATTACTATTACCAAAGCTACCAATATGAACCATTGTGAAACCAGGTGTGGGCAAATATTAAACAAACTTATTTCAGGAAATTAGTCATTACTATAATTAAGGCTAAAAAGTTGTATTTCGCGCAACAATTCTTATAAATTACCGCTAATATGAGTAACTATTAATTCAATGAATTTGTTCCATATATAGAACTAATTTGTGCTCAGAATACAAATATAGGAATCATTAATAAAAGCTTAGACCAAAATCAAGTTCAATAATCTTATCAAGAGTTAAATTAAGATTTATTACTTTAAGCGAATATTGACTTTTAAATTAAAATTTAAGTTTAATTAAATTATGAACACTTTTTTCGAACAAAAAACTTTTATTTACAGATATATTAATCATGATTTTAACATTTAGTATAATAAACATGAGAATTGAATGAAATTAAGACAAAAATGATTATTTCAAATCAAAAAAACAATTCTGAGCATTATTTACATCAAATGATTGTATCATAAAGTTTTTTGACTGTTTTTACGTAACTATTTTTATTAAAAATTAAAGAAAACAGAAAAATGAAAAAAAGAATAATAGAACAGAACAAAAATTAGTTTACATTCCATTGATAAAAGGGATTTCTGATAGAATTGCAAAGATTTTGGCAATTATGAGTCAAAAATAACTTATAGCAGACTATGAAGTGATACCAATAACTTATTATTTAATTATAAAGAAACGATTTCTAATGAACTAAAGTCTGGTATCTATAGAATAAGTTCTGAATCGTGTAATAAGTCTTATTGAGGAGAGACTAAAAGGTATTTTAAAGTCAGAAAAAAGAACCCAAATCGGCATTAGATAATAATAAACCGATTAAATCACATATTGCTGAACATATGCTTTAAGTACAGGACAAACAATTATTTGAAATAATGCAAGAATTATAAAGAGTGCTGAAAGTAATTTTTAAAGAAAAAGTTATGAAAAGATTGCTATAAAACTAGACGAAAATCTGTTATTGAATAAAAATAAAGAATGGTTTTTTGCGTATATTTGGACTCGTTTTCTAAAACCATTATAACAATCGCGCTCAACAATTATTATATTGAAATAACTAAGTTTTGTATATAAGAAGTTTTGCCGTTAATTTTGTATTTGTTTTATTATTATTGAAGCCTTTATTAAGGTCTAAACACTAACCGAAAAGCTTAGGCAAAAATAAAATAAAATAAAGTATATTTTCACTTATAAAAAGAGTTGAAACTTATTCTTAATATAAGAAATGATAGCTTACTGTCATTTATAATCATTGTTAACCTCAGACATTAACTATTAATTATAATCTGAGACACGTTTAAGCTATTAATTGAATCCACGGAATGGAAAATTGCAGTTAAACTTGTTTTTTAAACATTGAAACTTAAATTGAAAAATAGTTATGTAAAAACAGTTTCACTTAAGGAATGACTTAAGTTTGACTTAAGCCAACTTAAGGAATCAATTAATAGGGGAACCTTATTATGGTCAAATCAATTAAAAATTATATTTATACTATAGATACAGTTTTCAATTGATTTCACCATAATAAGGTTCCCCTATTAATTGATTCCTTAAGTTTATATTGTAAACAATATAAACCATTGATTCGTTTGATTAAAGTTTGGAAAGTTTAAAAAACAGTATAAAAATAATTTCTTTGACAATCAAAAAGCTAACAAAACTAGAGAATGAAGACAGATATAAGTCATAACTTATCACTAGATTTAACAAAACTATTCTCATATCAATATCTGATGACTAAATAAGAATAGTTTGGTTTAAATCAAAAATAGAAATATTTTAATATTTAAATGAGAGACAAATTAAGAAGAAATACCGGAATCATCACTAATAATACTATCACTCGATTTATCAAAAATAGAACTTTCAGTAATAGAACTTTCAATAATTGAATTTTCATTAATTAAATTTTCATTAATTGAGTTTTCAATAAGTCGTCTCATTTGGTCATAATTAGGCTTATCTTTAAAACTCATTTCTCTACACATTTCGAAATAAGATTTGAAATTTTGCGGAAGACCTAAAAAACATCAAAATTGAAGATAAAATTGAATTAAAAATAATTAATTATTTGAAAAATACCTTCACATAAGTCTTCAATAGTTGTTTGTCTGACTTTAGTTGCAATTTCTCTGATATATTGCTCTGTTTTGAATTTTCTGCGTTCAATAAAATCCAAACTCCAGGGAAGTTCACCTTTTAATTGATAGACCCAACAAAGGCCTAACGATTCCATATCATCACGTCTTGAACGTCGAACGCCATTATGATAATTAAGTGAATGGAACAAAGGGTTACCTTTTGGAGGTTTATTATCTCTTTGATAATCAAAATGATTCCCAAACATATTCAAATACGTCTTCGATCGGTTGAAATCAATAATATAAACCTTTTTCTTATTTCTGGACTCAACAAAATTATCTGGTTTTACACCTCTATGTGTAAGACCTTTGCTGTGAACGAACTCAAGCAATGATATCTGTTGTAAAGCAATTGGAACTAATTGTTTCAGTTCTAACCTATGCTTTTGATTAAGTATAGGTTTGCTTGAAATTAAAGTATAGTTTAATTTTTCGATCACAATCATTCCCCAATTAATACAATTCCACTCATCTCCAGACCCTTCGGTCCACCTTTTTATAAACAATTCATTAATAATTAATAATCAATTTATGTAAAGTCTGTTCTTTAAGTTCAGACTTAAGGCAAATGTTTATCATTATTAAAGTCTGAGCTTTAACTTAATTGCAAATAAGAGTTAATCGTTTTCGGTATTGTTTTAAACTTTGAAAACTAAATGAAAGCTATGAATAAACTCAAAGTTTTTGCAGAAATAGATTTATTATGAACTCAAAAAACTTAATATAATTCTTTCTTCGACTACATATCGACTGAAATGAGTCATAATTAATAATTTGTAAACAGAAAACAAAGTTTGAGTCACAAAATGAATAGAAACTGAAAAGAATTGACTGTAATTTGCAATTAAAACAAATCTCTGATAATGAAAAACATTTTGAATTAAGTGTTAACTCATGAAAAAGATAATAAAATGATTACCAATGATTTGATATTAATTTGGGAATTCCTTCTCCGCCTTCAAGTCTTAAATAGTTTTTATATTCTTTCTTAAGTCTTGACTCTTCTTTATTAACACCAATTTTGGTGAAGTATTTAATTCTTCGATTTCTAATTGAATGACAAATAAATACGACAGCATTTTCATCAAATTTAACTTTTTTTTCAAGTCTATAACCGTTTAAAATATCATTTGTTTTGGGCGGAAATGTCATCACTTTTTTGGGAACTGATTCTGCGGAAAAAGTGTCCCAATTGTCGTCATCTGAAAGAGTTGTATGACTTCCATATACTGATGATTCACTATTTTCTGTTTGTGAACTCATGTTTATATCAATATCTGAGTCATCTTTTGCATTATTATTGTTTGAATTTGAAATCCAATTGTCATTATTTGTATTCATATTCATATTGGTATCAATTTTAACATTATTTTCCACTTTTAATATATTTGCCATTATTTTAATGAGTATTTTAAGTTTTGTCACCATTTGTTTCAATTAAAACAATTGTTTTTTTCTTCATTTATTTAATAGTTTATTACTTAATTTGAGGAAAAAATGATAACAAAAACATGTGAAATATAATTTGAAATTGAATTAAAGGACTTAAAATCTAACCAATTATTGGTCTTTAATTATTTGGCGCTCTTTTTCAGAACATAAACATTGTGTTAACTTATAATAGGCTAACGCTATTTGTGTATCTCACGAATAAGTGGAATAAATAGAGGTCTAATAGAAATTAATAGAGGTGCGATTGAGGCCACAATAATATTAATAATAAGTTTATGTTTAGGATTTAATGCATGCGATGTCGCCTCAATCGCACCTCTATTAATTTCTATTAGACCTCTATTTATTCCACTTGTTCGTGAGATACACAAATAGGTTATACCCCGATTGATAGACATCCACTTTATAGACATTTCACTTGATAGACATCCGATTAATAGACATTTCAATT
>JAQFXV010001148.1:0-15036 GCA_034694065.1 Camisia spinifer
AATATCACTTACCGATTGGTTTCAATCCCGAAAATCGGTAACTGTTGCTAAACTTATTTCGCACCTTAAAATCGGGAATTCCATCATAACTCGGGAATAAGTTGAGATAAATGAAAAAAATATCACTAAATTATTTCGATTATGAATATCTAAAAACGATTTAAAACTTATGTCTTAATTCTATTTAATTAAAAATTGATTCAAAAATTGATGCTGTTGTTTAAATTCCTTCGCACTGTATATTGAAATTCAAATTGAGAGTTATAACAATCAAAACTTTACTTTATGCATGTTTTTCTATAACAGACGACTAAATATTGTTAATATTAAATCCTTTGTCTCTATTTAGTATTACTTTAGTAAATTTTAGTGATGATTTTTACTTAGTTATATAGTAAAGAATAATTATCGCTCCACATAGTTTTCTCTCGTAATAACTTTCATAAATTTTTATGATTTTAGCGTTAGACCAATCTATTGAATGATTGTTTTGATTGTAATGCTCTGCTATCAGAGATAAAGTTATTAATCTGCTATCATTTTTAACATAGCAAATCTGATTGAAATTTCAATTGATTTAACTATATATTAATTGAAAGACTTTAATTTGTAATCATTACTTTTAGCGCAAAACTCTTCAATTTTAACAAATGTCTCAACAAATGGCCAATTCATCCAAAATATTGATAATCAAAATACTGTTTTTGATATTAACCCAAACATGAACGCAAATTCTTTTAACAATCAATCAAATGGTCAAGTTTTAGGAACTCGTTCTTTCAATCAGTTTCCAAATAATAATCAAACACTAGGATCACAACAATTTGCAAACTTTCCAATTATAGGAAAGCAAAACCATAATTCATACGAAGGTTCAACTTATGGCTCTACCAATGCCTCAAACTTTGATTCATCGCATGGATCCAAATATATTTATCAACAACAATATCAAGCATTTCCTCAACTTAATCAACAAAATCAAATGGTTAGCAATAATATAATGCCATCCGTTCAACACATGCAACACATGCCACAAATGGTACCAATCAATCAAATGCCATCTTATTATTCACAACCATTTTCACCAATCAATAGCTCTCAAACACGTTTAGATCAGTTGACAAATAATGTCAATTATGATCAAAACTTTATTAATCCATTATCACAACAAAATATGCGTTTTATTTCGAACAGTATTTATGATAATAGATTCGCGAGTTGTGAAGATTTGCAATCTTTCAATAATGTTAACGATAAAGTTCAACAAAAATCTCAATTAGAATCAGGACTTCATTTAATTCAACTTCTGAGAGACGCAGAGAAAAACGGGTTCACAGCCGACGACGTAGAGGTGGCCATCAATTTCTGTCCAAATAAACCTTTAGGTCAGTTCAATACTAACTTTATTAAACATTTAACTATCAATAATATATCTATACTTCAATTGTTTTTATTCATTAAATTAAATTATTTTTCACTTCTTTTTCTTTCAAATAATCATAAATAATTTGATTTAATCAAATTGATTGAATTTAATAATTCCATTCAATTATATAATTGTTTGAGTCCTATAGCTCTGTATCAAAAGCATTGATCTTAACCTCCAGAAAAAAATGCATTTATATTTAAAATGCTTTCTAGTGCTCCTGGAGTTGACCGCTTTAACTCTAAATTCAATTCATAATTATAACTATTGATTTGTGTTTACTGTACATATTTTAAAATATAGCTTTTTATTCAGTTATCGTATAAGAGTATATAACTATTCATACAAAGGAATCCATCAATTTAATTGGCGAGTCATTATCTAAATATTATAAGGTTTTGGTTTCAATTATCAAAACATATAGAGTTTAATCAGAATCACATGGATTGCATTGTCCTTTTCTAAAATAAGGCAAAATATCTAATGGAACTGAATAGTTATAGAGCCAAATCGGTCCCACATTAAATTGTCCTAAATTTTCATCAATCCAATTGCCTTTTGTTAAATAAATATTTCTTTGTCTTGCATTTGGTTGGAGAAGAGGTGCAACCATTACTTCGTCGCCTAACATAAATTGATCGTCAATCAAAAATGAAATATCATCTTTAGGGTCTTCCCACCAAATCGGACGTATTATAGGAAATCCAAATTGTTCTGATTGTTCTGATAGATCTTGAAATGTTGGACCAAATGATTGATGAAGTTTTGTCATTTGAGAGGTTAATGTTAACACCTAATTTTTAATCATTATATTAATACAATATTATTAACAGTTAGATTAGTATAATAGATAACTATTAGATTATTAGTCGAAAACTGCCCCTAAAGCGTCTTTAAGCACATAAGTTATAACATTTCATAATAATTGTTTAATTTTCAAATTCTTATACCCAACAGACCTAAAATTTTGATAAATTGAAATGAAGTATAAAAATGATAAATAAAACTGCTAAATAAGTCTAAAAGCATGCAATTTTTGGAAAATAAATTGTTTGAATTATTTTGTAAATAGTTATATGATTACTTGTGTATCGTTATAAGCCCAGGGAGGTATTGAAAACTGCATCGAAGACAATAAAGCATTCATTTGTGTCCATCTAATAAATAGCTCTTTATCGGGAAGAATTTGATTATTATAGTCTTCGCTTAGTTCTAAACTTTTCTTATTATTGCCTCCAATAACATCGGCCAAAATAAAAGGATATCCATAAAGCGAGAATAGAAATGCATTTGGAATGACTGATTTAATTCCGTTGTGATCCGTCCAACTCGAAGCCTTATTTTCCATTTGTACAAATACTGGTAAATTTTGAGTATTAAAGCCCACACTTAACTCTATACTATTTCCTGATGCTTTGAAAATAGTTTCGGCGTAAGCTTTTGATAAAAAACTTGGATTCATCTTTTGAAGTGTTTGATTAAATAAATGGAAATCCTGCGAAAGAAATGAACTGATCTTTCCATCAAATTTAAATGAAAATATACCATATTTTGATTTAAGAAATTCTATTTTCTTAGCGAACCATTCTTGAGATGACGGATTCGTGAAGTCAATAAAAGCTAAATCATCGTGAATTAAGGGCTCTTCTGTTTTACCCAATTTAATAAAATAGCCATTTTTTATTCCTTCATTAATTGGAAGACAATTTCAATTGAATAAATGCTTAAATTTTTTCAAATTTCAAATATGTAATCTTTAATTTATGATTATATAATAGAATTGGGACTCTAATCACTAGTCGGAGCTTTGTTTTCAATAGTTTTTACACCAAACCCCTGAGAGTATGAGATTCTATTAAATTTTTAAATTATATTAGTATACCTTCATTAAATGTATCTGGACACTTTTTACTAACGAATCCATTCAACCAAAGAGTTAATTTGAAACCCAGTTTTTCTAAGTCATTCACCATTTTAATAGGATCGGGATATTTATTAATATCGAAGTCCCACTCGCCATAACATTGTTCCCAACCAACATCGATCTCAATTTGAGACTTTGAAAACTTATTGTCTATGATTTGTTGAGCCAATTGTATTACTTTCGTCTGATTCATTTGACCTGTCATTTAATTAATTATTCGGTTTTAAATAAAGAAAAGGAATCTCTTAAAAAATTGCGATAATGACTAAATTTTATCAAATCATATTTTTGATAGCAAATTATTTTAAATTAAATGATACCGTAAATGTTTTGGGGCAGAGCTGAAGTCGACCAAATAGGTTTAGTCATCATCAATAAATCTGGAACAGCAGATGGTTTTCCTAACCATGTATTGATTGCATATAATGTCATTTCTTTTGCATCCATTGCTTCGCAAACAGTTATTTTGAGAACTTTTTTATCTGGTTTAATATCAGTAGAATTGTATGGAAACTCATCATAGGATGCACTGAAACATAGTGTCCCGTTATTCATATTGTTATAGCTCATGAATAAAGGTGTGTTTCGGTCAATGAATATTCCAACGCCAGAAGAACTAATCCAAAGCGGTTCGATTAAACTTTCTCCAAACTTATCCCCTAAAGGATCGCCCGTATAATATGGAGAACGAGGTCTTGAACTTGATTTTTTAATATTCCAAAAATTATCATTCCCTCCGCCAAACCTTAAAAAATTATTAATAATTATAATAACATTTTGGGATTTGTATAATATGATAAGTTGGCTTTTTTATAAGTATAACTATAATCATTTGTTAGTTTAAGGAAATATGACATAAATCAAAGGATGCCTCACAATTTTTTTTTAAGTTAATTTCATTTGATGAAAAACATAATATAGTACTGTTTATTACGGCTTTTAATTATTTCTCATTCAATATTGAGGAACAATCTAATGTCAAAATTTATTTTTAAACAAAGTTAAGATTTGAACACTTTGTGTTCTTTTTATTTATTTCTTGACTCCAATTATTTTAATTATATTGAAGACGTTTTCTACAAAATAATTGCTAGAATTAAAATTGAAAGAATGCTACACTTATCGATTTACTTCTTTACATCTAAAATAATTTTTTAAAATCAACTTCAGCTACAATCAAAGTCATAATGTACTGCCAAAAAAAAGAATTGATGTGTAAATAGATTCAATGAAATTCGATTATAAAATTTTCTATTATTCTCTCTAAGATGGACTTTATTACTGAAATATTAATTGCTTTAAATACTTCTCTTCACTGCTTTAAACTTTATTACATGTATAGTATTGTATTTGGCTTTTTAATATTTTTGATAGAAAAATAATTTACGGTTCAGAATATGTTCTTAAGATTTGTTATCATCAATATTTATGTCAAATCATATTTGAATAATATTGAATATTTGAGAAAAATAGAGAATATTCGTTTAATTTGATATTGATTTAGATTGTTTACTCATACCATTGATCTTTTCCCAAATCAAAGCACATTTGTTTGAAATCTGGAGCATTGATCCAAGTAGTGGTCGTACATTTCACATCATTGCTATTGAATTTTTCTATACTCTCATCAATTAGTAAACTTTGATCTTCTGTTAATTGATAGCAGTAATTAAAATTGTTTTCATAACAATTGACCGCATTATTTAAGTTAATTTTGCTTAAAGTCGCCGATAACTCATCGTTGAACCAAATTTTAATATCTCCAAAGTTTTTGATCAAATTTATACTTTCATTTATCGAGAATAAACTTGACATAAAAAGAATTTCAAAAACGCATTTCATTGCAATCATTTTGTCTGATTTTGTGACATTCATTTATTAAATGATACCAAAATAGTTAATTTTAGAGAATTATTCGTTTCGTTTTATATGAACTTAATATAGGATGTGAATGAAAGCACATGTTGTTCATCACCTGTAAATGTTGTCACTTAAACATGACAGACTCAGGATCATTACTTGTGCTCGGCTTAAGATAAGATACTTCTAATTCAAGTTCATATCAATTGATAAAATATCCGTAACAATAACTAAAATCTTCGATAGGGTTTAATTTTCCAAAACTTTTTATTATATTCTGAAAAAATTGAAGACTATCTTTTAACTTAGTTATTACTAGAGTTGTTACTTTCGGATGTTAAAAACACTGAAAATCGGTCGGTATTCGGTGGAAAAGCCTCTTTTTCAGTAGCAATTTCCGGTTGAATTAATTGAATTTTTATCGAGAATTAAAATAAAATTGATGAAAAATAGCGAGTTTTTGAAAATAAAATTCCCATTTAAATATTAAAGAAAATCACTGAAACTAATTGAAGTAGGTTTTGGATATTTTCTTCAAACTATATCTTTATCCGATAGAATAGCCATATATATTGAAAAAGATCTTTCAACTTCTACCGAAAACAATGTTGCATTTGCTGTTTGAATGCGAAAATCCAAGTTATGATCTTAAGAAGTTAATTCTAGTTGATCATTGTTCTTTGAATTATAAATAATTTATTGAAAACTTAGCTTTAAAATTATAGTCACTTTAAATAAAACTATCAACAAAATATCACAACGATTTAAAGCTCAGGGAATGAAATCTCAAAAAGAAAAATAGACTTAAATGAGAGTCATTTTCATCAAACTTTTGTAATTGAATGCTTATTTGTCTGAATTAATTCTAACAATATTCATGAGAAAATAGTAGAAATCACACCAGTTTTTGGTGAATAAAAACAAATTTTTTGCATAAAATATATGAAATCGTAGGATTATCAGTGAAATCGGTATTTTCGGTGGCAAAACTGAAATTTCGGTATTTCGGTGCTCTCAAATCGAAAAATTCTGTATTTTACGGACTTTGTATAGATGTTAGATTTTATTCCCGCTAATTACTGAATACCATGAAAAAATCGGTGGCCACCGAAAGTAACATTATTACTCAATTGAATTATCAAATTCGTTTGTTTTTTAGATAACTTTTGAGTTAATCATTATCAAATTCACATATTTTTATTAGATATAAAGTTATAAACCTTTATTCAACTTCATTATTATAATATCGATAAAATATTTGGCAAACTATTACTTAAATCAATAATCAATATTTTGTTAGAAATAAGTTTTTATTATTTGAATGTTTTTCTATATACTTGAACTGCAAAAGATACTCCAAATGAGTATTGGCACTGAATCTAAATTTCCCTAACATTTTATCCATATTCTTATAAAATTAAGTGATGGTAGGATTTATCTGTAAATCACCAGTATTGATATTTCACATTGTAAACTCGAGTCCGGAGGGAAAAAATTATCATAAATATAATTTGTACTTTCTGTCTATCTCTCCAAAACAAGTATCACAAACTACGAATCATCTTCAAAAAGTAATGAACCTCCAGGACAAGCTTGCAGTACATTTACGGATTCCAAAATTTTTATGTATGAACACTATCTCAATAATGTAGTAGTAATTTAATCACAATCGAATAATAGCAAGTAATTTGATGAAAATATGCAAATATTTTGAATTAAAATTAATCTTTTCATCGAGTGATCTGGTATTTATCTGGTAAAAAATATAACTGAATATTCTGATATAAGTTATTTTTTAAACATTACACTAAATATCTTGTGTTAAAAATTATTTTGAAAACTTTTTCTGAATCATTTTTAAATTTTGGAAAGTTTGTATCAAAAGTATGAAATTTCATCTTTGAATTTTCAAAATTAGTCTTTTATTCTATGAATTAATTCTAGAGTTTTGACTTTGAAATTAAAGTTAACTAGCTTTACAAATTAATATAAATTCTTTCAAATTGACTCTCCAAGTTTTGGAATGCAATTTAGAATTTTTAAACATCAATTTGTATAATTCGAATTGTCAAGACAGTGTCAAATTTATGATTAATTTTAAAATTATTGTTTGTATTGACAACTTTGACCGAACAATTCAAAATAACTGAACAAATATATTTTTGTTTCTAAATATTAGAAAATGTTAGTTTGAAGTTAATAAGGCTAAAGTAAGTTACTTTCCTTCAACACTAGATATTATTGAGTTTGATAATGATACAAAAAAATTTGGTATTCGTCAGTGTCTATAAAGTATGTTAGGCTTATTACTTTTTGAATATGCCTCGTATCAGTTTCTCAACTTTCGAAGCGCACAATTTTCAATTACATATCAGAAAATAAATGATAAAAAATCATTAGTTATTTTCAATGGTAATTTTCTATCTATAGAATGGTTGGATGAAAATTGGAATAATATGGTTGAAACAGTTATGACTTTAACTAATAATCAAATCATGCAAAACGAGAAGAAAAAGGGAACAAAAAAGGCATTTAATTTAAGTTTGATCACTGAAAAAGAAGCAAAAGTTTCATTAAGACTTTCAAAAGGGAATATATGGCAAGCAATTGAAAAATGTGTTAAAAGGAAAGAAGAAAATAAACTTTTTGGTGACACAAAGTCAACATTTTCTCTTAAAATTTCTGGTTTGGGTTCGGGTAAGGATAATGAAGACGCAAACTTTATGGATGCAAACGATATATTTGTTAATTCTGATGACAATGAAGACAATGAAAATCAATCACATCCTTATAATTTAATTAGTATGGTTTGAATTTTTTTTTCAAATTTTTATTTATCAATATTTAAAGTCTACAAGTTTTTAATCATAACTGTCATCACTTTTTTATATATCATAATCGCTGAATTGATGATATAATGCTCGCACTGATCCCCCCATTGAGAATGTCAATTATTAGCTTATTTTATATCAAATTCAAACTATTTTATTCAAATTTTCTTTCATTAGAATCACAGTTCAAATCTAAAAGTGCTTCAGATCTGATGAATATTTGCGAAAATAATTCAAATGAAAATATTGGATCTCGAAAAAGCTCTTTTCAAAGAATGACTTCGAGGGAAAATTTTCAAACTAAAGAATTTTTTGAACAAGAAAATGATATAAAATATGATAGAAAAATGATCGACCAATTATTGAAACATTGGAAAAATGAAAAAGAAATCACTGACAGAGAAAGAAATAAATTGAGAAAACAAGAAAAAGAAAAACAAAAATTGCGTAAAATTTTGGAATTGCAAAGAAAAATTTCTGAATTCGATAGTGAAGACAGTGACGAAGAAGAAGAAGATTTAGAATTAGAAATTACAGAAACTTTGAACAATCAATTAGAAGATAATGCAAAAGTTTGGACGCATTTTGTTGATAGAGAAGAAATTAATTATAATGAATTGATTTCGGAAGAAAAGAGTAATTATTTTGATGACTTTCATCATGAAAAATATGATGAAAAAGAAGGAATTGAATATATTGATGAATATATCAAAGATAGCCCAGAAAAACAATTGAATTCTAATTTAAATTATTCAGATCATGAAGAATATTATAGCAATGATCAAAGCGATAGTAATGAGGAATTTGAAAAAATCGATAATAGAATTCAACAAAAAATTAATGGCTTGACTGAAAAGTTTAATTCAAATAAACATGATAAACATCTTGTGAGTAATGACGGAGAGAAACGCCAAAACTCATTAGAAAATGAAGATTTTGATTTAAAGTCAATTGAATGCCCACAAAGATTAGAAGTGAAGGAAAAATCACAGAAAATTGTAGTCTGTCATCAAAATGATGATCAAAATAAGTTATCAGTTAATAATGTACAAAAAGATGACTCGGATGAAGATCATGAAGAATATAAAATGATAAGAGAAAGTGAAACTTCAGTTTATTCAAAAATCAATTCAAAAAAAGATTATAATCGAATTGATTCAAATTCTTATGAACTGAAAATAGAAGCACAAAAAATTTTGCGTGAAATCGATGAAACTTTGAAACAGAATTTAGAAGATTTGGAACTAATGGGTGCAGAGAATGAAAAAGAGGGGATTCAATCAAATGAAGAAAATGATGGAATACTTGTAGATAGAACAGGAACTACTGTCAGAACATCACATCCATCACTACAAGAGCCAGTTTATGGCAAACAAAAAGGTAGCAGTAAATTAAAAACATCATTGCTCTACGAAAATGATTTAATCAATACCACTACCAATCAAAATAATGATAATAATATGAACTCATTAGAAGGCTTTGCAAAATATAACGATGAACTGCCTTTGAAAACGGCTAAAGTTTCTGAAATAGATATTGATTGGAATGTTGTTAATGAAGATTTGGACAATTGTACAAACTTTGAATTAAAAAATGCAATTATTAAGAAATTTGATTCGATAGATAATCAAGATTTTGATATCAACGAAGAAGATTTCAATCATGAAATCAAAATCAAAGAAACTGAATCCGAATCTGATGCCAGAAAAGACGAACTCAAGGGATCTGATTTTAGAAGAGTTTATGATCCAAATGAAACAAAATTGTCAGAAACCAACAGCGATGGCAATACTAATACTGATAAAGTAAGATTAATGTTAGGTCTTAATGATAAAGATCAAAGTTCCACAAATATTCAAAAAGAGATTAATGAATTCGATGAGAAAATCAATGTTCAAGAAAAAAGTTCAGAAACAAAAAACAATAAATCAAAGAAAGATATTTCACAAAATAAACTTAAATCCATGAATGAAAACAAAAATTCGATGAGTAGTGAAGGTAATAAACTATCAGATCATAAAAAAATTAAACCGGAATCAAAATCCGAAGAAAAATGTAAAAAAGCAGAAAGTTTAAGAAATTCATTGGTATTAATCGACAAAATATCAGATCTAGAGTATAGTGAAAACTTTGGTTGGGCTCGAACTCAATATGAATGTGAAATTTGCGCCACAAATCATTCTATCAATGATATCGTGGTAATGATTTCATGTATACATTTTGCGTGTAAGGATTGTCTTCAAAAATACTTGACAGTACAAATTCGTGAAAGACAACGATTAGTGATCGCGTGTCCTTTTTGTGATGAGCCAAATATAGATCCAGATGACGATGAAAGTATCTTTGAATATTTAGGTTTATTGGATCAGTTAATCAAATATTTAGTCCCAATCGATGTTCACGAATTATTTCAACATAAAGTAAGAGATAGAGCTCTTATGAGAGATCCTAACTTTCGGTGGTGTACTCAGGTTTCTATCAATATTATATTATTTTAAATATTAAATTATCATATTATTGAATATTTTCGTTTCGGTAAACTATCGATTTTTTTTCAACAAGTGTTCATCAGGTTTTATAGCACCGAACCCTCAGGCGAAGACTGTTATGTGTCCAGATTGTAAAAGTTTAACATGTGCCAAATGCAGGAAAACGGTATCAGTTATTGATTAAAGAAAAAAAAATAAGAATTAATTATTATTTTGAATCAATAGTGGAAAAAACAACATTTCAATATATCGTGCGAACAATTTGCTGAATGGGAAAAATCTATGGATCCTGAATATGCTGAACAACAATTAGATAAACACTTGAAAGAGTTTGGAATTGGTATGACTATAGATGAATCCTTAAAGTTAAAATGAATCATTTACTCATTATATTGATAAATAAATTGGCAAATCTTTTCCCTTTAAAAGACTGTCCAAACTGTAAATTCAAGTATCAGTTAGCAAAAGGTGGATGTATGCACTTTCGTTGCATTCAATGCTCGTATGATTTTTGTGGTGGTTGTCAGAGACCATTCAAAATGGGAAATGTATTTAAATACTTATTAGATTATTAACTTATTTATTGAGTTTAACCTTATTTTCCAGAGATGTGGAGTTTCGCCTTTCTGTGAGAAACTGGGCCTCCATTCACACCATCCGAGAAATTGTTTATTCTATTTGCGCGATAAAGAAACGAAGGAATTGCAAATATTATTAGATGTGAGTCTATTATTATATAAGTTTTTGTCTCTTAAATAAAAATGAAAATTGGACCATTTATTCTGAACCCATTTCCAGAATCATAATATTGAATACAAGACAAAGCTTGATTGCGAACAAAAGGCGACCCGTTGTCCAGTTATGGAACAGAAAGACACAGATTCAGGAATGAAAGATGAATCCTGTGGAAGATATATTGAAAATGCAGGACTTTGCAGGTCTGATCATCTTTAAAAATATTTAACTTAAGTTAAATTTGAATCAGTCTTAAGATTAAATTAAAATGTTTTTTGTGATTGTTTCACTTTTAATATTTTTCATTTGATATATAGATTACATTACAAGGAATATTTGGGAGACTTGATTCGCACCAATAATATCGATCCAATTGTAATTTTCAATGAGGATGAACTTGAATTAGTACTCAAAAGAGAGAATATAAGAATACCGCCAAAATTAAACAAAGAAACTTATAAACAAAAATTAGTTGATGTGAGCAAACAGTTAACTCTTATAACGTAGCTTTAAAGTTATAAAATCTATTATTTTAATAATTAGTTTCTAGAGGTCATAAAAACATAAATTTTTCCACACGAATCATTCAAAATGATTTATTATTGAAGTTCTCGAATTATAGCTCATTTTTTTAATTTTCAGATGATTCAACAACTATTACCGCTAAACACGAACGACGCATAACTTAATCAACAATTTAATTTAATTCTAGCCAAACATTTGTCAACATAGAGGACGTGTGTTTAGATATTACTAATATTATACCTCTTATTAACACTACTTTGTAATTCAACTTTTTGAGATCTATTGTGCTTTTTCCAAATACTTATCATTTTTTGATAATTATTAGCTTAAAAAACCTATTAATCAAAGATCTCATTAAATTACATAATGATGAAAAATAAAAATGAAAAACTCTCAAATTCTTCTTCAATCAAATATGAGAAGAGCATAACTAGATTTAAATGCATATTTTTAAGAGTCTTCGCACATTGAGAAATCAATTCAATATTCAAACCTAAAATTAGACGAATCTCGAGAAATGCAATTTGATTTATCTATGGTTTTAACTCTCTAAGTTACTTTAGTACAGTCATGCCCAACAGTTTTGATCCATCGGGCGATTTCCTATGGTAAAAACTATTAATCGTACCAAATTATACTAGAATAAAAATTGCACGACAAAAAAATAGAATATTTTCCGAATATTATTCTTTTAATAAAAGAGCTTTCAATTTGATTCTTTTGAGGCATTAATAACTTTTCATAGTGTTATATCGAAAAAATCTTATAAGAATAACTATTTATAATAACTAATATTTCCTTTATTTGCGTGTAAAATCTTTCATAATTTGTAGTTTATCAAAATAAAGTCTAATTTTGATAGAAGGTTCGAATGAAAATTTGAGAAAAAAGTATTTAAATTAGTCATAAAACATATTTTTATAATAAAAAAAATTAAGTTTCATTTAACGAGTTTATGTGAATGATGTATTTCATTCAGAGCACTTTTGAAAGATTTATTGAATTTTATTTATAACTCTTTTAACTACAAATAGAGAAATTTCTAAGAGATTGAACTTCTAGTCTAAATCCTTGAATTGAAAACTAATAATTTTAAGAGAAAAGTTTTATTTACTCGCTCATAATAATTGTTCCATACTTTTTTATCAATGGTTCATTGACTAACATTTAATAAAAACTATGGAAAATGAAAACACAAATTGAAATAAAGTAAGAGTTGATGAATGAATCATTGATAAGACAGTGATGATGATGCTGATGATAATACTGATGATAATACTGATGATAATACTGATGATTGTCAAATATTCAGAAAAACCTAAAGTTCTAACTTTGATTCAAAGATATAAGGCTTTGTGGGTTAACACAATTTAAAATAAAATTCAATAAATATCTCAAAAATGCTCATTCTTGTAGTCTTTCCCAAAAGAGTGGATTAGGTCGGAATCGGTCCTTCACTCTTAGGATATTGGCAAATCAAAAATGCAGTTATGGTATCCTTATCGAGTTTCTGTCAAATTCTCGAAAAATAGAGTGCTGCTCCATTTTGCTATTGATTAAATATTTTCAACATTAAGTGATTAATTAAAGGGCTCAGGTTTCAAAAATAGTTATTCAATAATTTGTTAGTCAAATCAATTAAATTTGACACATCTTTATCGTTAATGCTCTAAATCAAGTGATTCATTAATAGAAAATAAAATGATAAACTCTTAATAATCAATTAGGAATTTATGTCATATGATTCAAAATTTATGGTATTGTGAGTTCATTTGTTGGAAGCATAAGATATCATTCAATATTTCATTCAATAGATAAGATAATCGATACAATGAGAGAAATATGTTTATATTTTAATATGTTCAATAAGTATAGTATATAAATAATTTTTTATTTGACAAAAATTCATAACTCATGAATTAAAAGTCAAATCGTTTATGAAAATAATTGAGAACATGAGTGGAATGATTACAAGTGATTCTAGAGATCGAACCGACGGTATTGTCGATGATTTGAGTGAAAGAGAAGAACGAAAAAAATTAAATGATGAATCGATAAATTCTCAATCAATTGTTAATCAAAGAGTTACAATCGTCGGAGGATTTCTTGACTTTGCACTTTTTGTGGCAGATGTGGAACATCTCAAGTTTATAATTGATACCGGAAGAGAAGATGTCAAAAATTATGACCTACTTCTGGCACTTTTAATTATTTCATTATCATTACAAGTAAGTGAAAGTAATTTAAATTAATTCAATTAATAATTTGCTTAATAATTTGAATTAATTATAATATAAGTTAATTGTTGGCGTTCTCTTATTCGTAATCGGGTTCAGAAATAATTCAAATGAGACCAGAGAAGAAGCGAAATGGACTAAAATAATAAATCATGTAATATTAGGATTGGTTTCACTCGTAGCTCTGGCTAATGTTTTTATAACAACTTTTGGTGATCGCGGAGAAACAGTTATGCGATTCCGTACTCGTCATAATTGTGATCTAACATCTATTCCTATTAATTATCACAATAATTCGGAAATTTTTCATAATTAGTTTTAATTAAATCAATATTTAATTAATTTTGCAAAACTTTCATAAATTATAGCAAAACAGGAAAATCGATGTAAAACTCTATAATTTTCAAGAACTGAAATTTTTGAAATTGGATATTAAAGATATCATATATTGAAACTTAAATCCTTTCAATCTCCCGAACATTTGACCAAAGAGTCAAATTTAAAAATATGTTTTTGTAACTCTGTCAAAGGATTTCAATAATTAAAGATATATTTTTCACACAAAAATACAACAATACAGATTTTTAACAATGAAACTCAATTCAATTTAGTAACAAATAATTACTCTCAAATTCTCTCATTTTTTTTCACTTTGTGAGTGCAAACCTGTGTTGAGACGAATGCTAACCTTTGTCACTGTATTTTTATTTTAGAGACAAAACTAAAGATAATTAGATTAAAAGATATGCATTATTCAAGTTTTAATAAGATTTAACATATTATGATAACTTAAATAAAGTATTGTACACAAATTGTACAGCACAATATGTTACAATTTAGTGAACACTTTCTTGTTAAATATGGGGTCAAATATAACAACAAAAGGCTTCTTTATGTCTCATTTCAAAATTTGCCATCCCTGTTCTAATCCCCTGGAGTTCGTTTTATGAAAGTACGTACGCAAGAAATAAGTTCGTACGTACAAACTTACGAAGAACTCAGTTTTATG
>JAQFXV010001149.1:0-15018 GCA_034694065.1 Camisia spinifer
CATAAAGTTGAATTTGAATAACTCGAAAATCAATTAGCTGAAATATGAATGTACTTTAATTATTTTAGACTAATATTCTTGCAGATCCAGCAAGAATAATGGGATTTAGCCGGAATTTATATATATGCTAGTCTTTCGAAAAAATGAGATTCGAACAAATGTGAAGGTTGCTTGTTTTTATTCTCACTTACGCGAAGTGAAAAATAAAGTTCGAGTATCTGCAAAACAATCTTAGAAGAACAGAACGAAGAGGAAGAAGATGAGCAAATAAAATATAGTGAGGCGTGAATTAGAATTAATTTATTTGAGCGGTAAGTAGAGACGCGAATTGTGTGGCAGAGCCTTATTTTAACATGAGATGAGAGTTGTAAATTGAAGCCAATACACTCACATGTGAAGCCCACCCGCAGTTATGTTCCTTTCTAGTGTGATCATACCAAATAATTTGCTTCTCTTTCAATGTCTATCTTATTAATTTGAATGCGTCTTTTAAACTGCTAAGCAATAAAAAAAGTTTTTACTGAACAAAATTAGCAAAGATTGTTAAATTCATGCTTAGAGCCAATCCCCACAACAATTTGAGTGATGTAAAAACTAAAGCATTTGATGGTAATAAATAAAGCAGTGGGCATTTGATTGGACTCATTACAAGAGAACATCTTCTATTAATAAAATTGTATAAAAGGTCTCGCGTGCCATCAGTAGTCCATTGACATTCTCTTAAATCATATTATTTATCGATGTTTTTTATTTATTTTCAAATTAAAAACCTTTATTTCATTCCATGAACTTTCAGATTATATAAATCTCACATAAATAATTGAATTTGAATTAAGAAGAGCTGCAAAAGTAAAAATTGAGAAATATTTACTTAAAAACTTGCCGTAAAACTGGATAATTTTTTTGTTTACCATGAATTTTTCAATCGAAAATATTCAACACAAAATCAAGTTTTTATTGTGGAATAAAAAATTGCGTTTTTATTTTTATGCTGAAGAATGCGGTCATTGAAATTGATTGATCGATTAAATCTTATAAAATAGCAAGATAAACTGGAAGGTAAAAAATATCGTCAGTTTTGTACAGAGTATGTGTGCGTCATAAATGCTAATATTTTAATTTTTTATAAGATTATTTCCTCAGTCAAATGTCGGCAAATTTTACACTTTAAATACTGTCCAGTGTTTCAAAATTGCCGGCCAATAGTTTTCAAGACGAAAGAAACAGCAATGAATGGAAATGAATATTTTTGAATCAAGGAATAGAAAGTACCGAAACATGTGGGCGTAGGTTTTATGACCTGTTGCGTCCTTACAATCATTATCGATGATGTTCACGAATCTTTTAAACAGGCAATAATGTTGAATTTGACTTGACCTTACATTACATTATAGAAGCCAATCATTTGTGATGCGTTTGATTGAGAAAAATGACCGAAACAGTACAGGATGGGTGTTGACGAGTGCAACAATTTTTCATCAAACAAATTTGAAGCGCCAAACATTTATTATCGGAAGTTAAATAAATTTCAAGATTGTAAAGCAGTAAATATAATTTTTAACACATAAATGTGTGAGTTATTAAAGACTTTCGTTAATACTGACAAATTTCGTGAGCAAAAAGTTTGTTTTATAGACGCAAAGTATATAGTAATTCAGTGTTATCCGTGATTTTGGAACTGAACTCAGCATTAAACTACTTTCTCAAACATTACTTGATATTAGTTTCACAGTATGTTCCCTAATAATAATTTTTTAGATCTATTTTCCCTCTTATTTTGAAAATACAATTTATATTCAGTGATGGAATTTTATCTTTGATTATACAGGATTTAGATGGACAAAGGTATAGGTTTGCTATAATTCGAAAGATGCCTCCTCAACAAAATTTCGAAATCTCAAATATTCAGCCCCTCCTCCTCTTCGCTATTTTATGAAGTTTTCAAAAACTTTTACTCTTTTTAAAACACCAAATTCTATTAAATTTGATTCATTTTGACCCCTTCCTCAAAACTAAAAAATCTAAATTACTTCCCTCTCCAAAGACTTTAACCTTACACGTGTACAATGATGGGTATTAAGTAATGTTCAGTGGGGTAGTCTAAAGAGGGTTCGTTATGAAAACCCCGTTTACGATTTCAATTCATCCAAAAGTAAATTAGAAAAGGGATCGTCTTTAGTCTATCTATTCATACCGTTATAATTGAATGAAACTTTACAATTGAGTTAATATTTTTTTTATTAAACAATAAAAATGTTAGAAAAAATCTTTCGATATTTCATTCAAAAAATCTTTCAAATTATAAATTTTCTGTGAAAACGGTTGATAAACCTAAAATATGTCTATAATCTATTTATTGTTATAAATAGTAAATCCAATCTGTAATCAAAGTCTATCTTTGGTATCACAGTTTGTCTTTTGAAATAACTATAACTAAGATCTCTAGAAATTAAAAATCTATAAAATAAATAAAGACACTATAAATCTAAATACATGAAAAATTGATATTCAATGTATTTCTCAGCAATAAATTGGAATTTGATTCTGCTTGTGATTGTGTCTCTATCAGAATTGACAAACAGTCTTGGTTTGAACTGTGGTTTCTGTAAACACACATTTAATGCACTGTAAAAGTATTAGATCAATGTTGAAAAACACTCAATTTATTAAAAAAATCATTCATGGATTCAGCGGTATATTAGTTCATATATTGTCAAATGATTCATATATGTTTATTATTTTGAAATCAAAGTTAAAAACCAAACTTTTTGATTTATTTTATAAAAGTTTTCTCATTACGTTCAGCTTTAAATAAGTTATCGAATTAATATATGATTTAATATTACTTGAGTTTCAATACTCAGATTGAATGTGAAATATTAAGATTGAATGAGAAAAATAATTCACTCATTGAAGGTAAGCGTCAGTGAACAAAAGAATTGTGGCCATTGTTGTACTCAGATTAACATTTTGCTGATCAAAATTAATATTTGTCACGACATAAAGCAAGTATCATTATTTTCAATCATTGATGGAGTAAATGTATTCTCATTTCAGGATAACTACAATATAAAACTCGAATACTCCATATATAATGGTTGTTATGATAGTTTACTATGAAATTACAGCGAAAATGTAAGTTATGATAGTTTATGATAGCAATGATAGCCATCTCTAAAATATAGAGCGCGTGCATCGTATCAATATCTACAAAATATTGCTATCGTCAACATTTTCCAGGTTTGCAATCAACGCCTCGGATCATATCCATTAATCTTAACAACAGAGAGTACGCAATAAAAACGCTGAATACCATATGGGTTGTATGTCATTAAGACTTCTACAAAATCTGATTCATTATTTAAGAGACAAATTTCCATTCAATTCAACACTTCCTATAATGAGAGGGAATTGTTTAGCTTTTAGAAACAATTGAAAACTCATCTTGAAATTTGAGTATATTATAAATCGGAAATGAAAAATGTGTAAAACTCAATACAATAACAATAGAATACAATGCAATATAAGTTTTTATTCCGTAAGCTTATGAGAGTATTGATTATTATTAGTAAGGTTAAAGACTTATTACATTAAAAGGTTTGATAGTTTATTTACAAAATATAATAAATTAAGACAGATTAATGTATTTGAAGGCATTATAAAATTTAATCGAACAAATAAATAAGAGAAAACTATAAGCACAACACTTTATTATGAGTAGACCACACCCTGGTATCCTTTCTCATAATCTCTAAATATGCAATATGTATACTGATAGAGAGGCTCAATATAAACCAATACAGTTCTGTTTCACTCTAGTATTACATATACAGAGTATTTGCCAAATGGACTGCATATATCTTTGACTAGTTTTTGTAGAGAGTCTGCACGACACAAATTAATCTCCAATATGGCTTTGATTGAAAAGCAAATACTAGAAAAAATAGTTTGTAATACATATACACTGACAAATTGCAACGACAAACGATCAATTTTGTGCTCTACTTTATGTTAGGGCCAGCATTACAGAGATTTAGAGAAAGAAAACTATGTGCCAAACACTAAAATGAAATGTAAAATTGCGTGATATGAGAGCCACGTTCTTCTCAAATAAAGTGAGAAAATTGTATTTTGAATAGTAAATTGAAATCTAGGCTCATATCAAGTCAATACACAATATTGAACAGTGGTGTATATTATTCACCAGTATAATCAATAACTCTCACTCCAAATAAATCAATTAAATAGAAACATAAACAAATTTTTATTAATAACGAATCAAAATTCAAATAAACAAATCAAAAATTTCATTTCATCAGACGATCTGTAACCTTACTTCAAACTATACCTTAAAACAATTCCGAGCCTATAAACTGAAATTTTAGCACATCATACAAAAAGATAATAAGTTGAGTTCATTGTTTGACAAGATTTACTCTCTTTTGTCTTATGAGTTAGAATTAGATTTTCCTTTCACTAAATTAAATTGATTTTAAGAAAAAGGTTTGATAACTAATGAATCTTAATAAATAAATAAAGTTCTTTTCTGACCCAAATTATAATAAAGCAGTTTCCTGTGAATCACTTGTTCGCATAATAACTATAAAAAATGCTGAACTAAGCCATGCATTAGCCATACATTTCCATGAATTCATATGAATCATATTTATTGTATCTTTTGATGCATTAGAAATTATTCTGTAAAAAACCAATTAAGTATGTTATTATACCTATATTTTCAATTGAAAAGTGTTATCTTTCAATTGTAATAACGGTATTTCAAATATTCTATTGTTCAAAAGTTTGTTTTCTGTGCAAATATCGCTTTTTTCATGGATCATAGATTTAATTATTCAAAAATCAGATATTATTTTTTCTAATTGTCAAGATTTCCACCCAATTGAATGAAAGATTGTATGGGTTTTTTGTCCCAAAATTAGGACATAGAAAACAAATTAAGTTTCCAACTGATATTTATTTAGGAAAAATATGATAAATTTATACGAAATAAATAATTTAGAATCAAATTCAATGGTGATCTTCGTGTTGGGTGGTTTTGTATGTATTACATGTTGATAGCATTCCCGGATGAAACCACAATAGAGACCATAAAATGTTAATCATAGTTAAGATATACAATGATTATCGTATGGCATATAAAGTATTATAACTGTAACATTGGCCGAGTTTTTTCATACAGTTAATAATAGGTATTTACACAGAGACAGACATCTTCATTATTACAATGCAAATATTTTTCTAACTATACTTATGCTTCAATTTAATGTAATATTGAGTCCATTCGGTAAAAATTATTTTGTCTCTCCATTCATAAAAAAGTAAATAACGTTATAAAAGCAGAAACTAAATGATCTATTTTACTATAAATTATAAAATAGCAAATGAAATGTTTTCTTTAAGAAAGTTTAAATATCTCTATTATGAAAAGGAATGTTGAATGTCGAGTGTTTGGAGTGTTGTGTGTGGTCACTAGTTTAGCACATGGCTGGCTTACCATTATATTTTTGCACATAAAAAGCATATTATTTCTCAAGTGTGTCCTAAAGTTCTTTTTCGGTATATGAGTCGTAATCATGTAAAAAAGTCATAAATAATTTGAGTGATTCATTCTTTTATGAGATGCATGTGTTAAGGATTCAAATTTTTGAGCTTTAATTATTCATTAGGTTTGATGATTAGGGTTTTTAAGTTTGATTTTATTAATAAAGAGTTTATGGATTAATTTATTAAATTTTCATGACTTTTCTTACATGAACACAAACACAGCTCTTATACTGAAATAGAACTTTAGGACACATACCTTTACAGACAGGGCAAGCGATTTGAGATACTTATATCATCTGATAGGAAACGAAACACCCGAACAGTAATTGTTTTATATTTTCTCATCTTTATTATTATTTCAATTGCTAAAAAGTTAGTATTTTTCAGATTGACTATAGTATTATTTCTATCAGCAATTTTCATATTATGCTAAATTTCCTTTTTCTCATTTGAAAAAACTCATTAAAAATATAGGAACAAAAAGATGCTGATCTATATCATTAAAAGATTACAATTCTTAATTGTTTTAGAAAAATAAATAAATGAAATTGAAAATCGAGAAAATCTCAAACTTTAGAATTTACTCAAAGAAATCGATAAATTTGATTTTTATGCTATTTGAAAATTAAAGACTTCTTATGAAAAGCAATTGCATAGCCTTTGATTCGCCGCAATTGCTTTGGATGAAAAGATGAAACAACATTCAAACCATTGTTACTGCTTCTCTTCACCTGCGCCTCAAAATGATATGATTTTTTCGGATTACATTTATGTGTAGAGTATGTTTACTTTCAACTTATTCTGCTTTCAAATATTTGGTATAAGTAGAAAATAATGTATTGTATTTAATGTAATAATTTCAGTTTAGGGATAATGCCATTGAGCTATCAATTATTTATATATGACTTTTGCTTTACTGCATCATTGATGCAAAAAGAGGAGAGAGAGAGAGAGAGAGAGAGAGAGAGAGAGAGAGAGAGAGCGTAATGTAGAGCAGGTGATCGCTATCGTGATGATAACAGTGAAGATGACTTCAATGCTTGAACACATAATAATAAATTGGAAAAAGAATATTATCGCACAATAGCGCACAACACAACCAACACAACTAGCGTTAAATCAATAATAAATGTATAAATTCTTAATAATAATAGACTTTTACCTCTAATACGACCGAATATACTAAGAGTAATATTATATTAGTTTACAATCTAATAAAAAATGTTTTTGAATTTTCATTTTGAGATTCATTATTAAGTCGAGCTTAAGTCGGAATTCTCTTCGATTAAAATAATCTATTTTCATATTAATGCTGAGAACTCATTATCAAAGTTATATTTGAACCATTCTTTAGATTTATATTAACAAAACTACATTTTAGACATCATATTATTATTATGATTAATATTTTAATGGTATAATAAATTTTGAAAAGTGCTGATCAGCACATGTCATGAAATATTTGTTCGAGTCTTTCATTTAGTGTTTTTACTAAAATTTGCTTATTATTAACGAAGTAACCAATGATTAGTGATGCGAAAATGATGGTCACAACGTATTAACATGTTCTGCACCTTTCTATGAGGTAATGCTTTGCCTGTGCCATACATTATAGAAAAAGCTCAGCTTGAATGTTATCAATAAATAATGAGCAACAAAATAAAAAGAGCGCATCAAAAGAGGGGAACTTTGAAAGAGAGAGACTAGAAAGTAATAAAATGATGAAAATTTTAAGTAATGAATTGGATTGTAATGTTCGTTAATGTAATGCGACTGTGAATGTAAAAAGAGAATGAAAAATATTTGGGCAAAACGATAAATGTCAGACATGAACTGTCGACTCGTAAAGCAGTCTGTTTTCAATAAATCATAATTATTATAAGTAGTCATTTTTCGTGTCAAGTGTTTTCAATGCTTTTTAACATTTAAATATTCATTAACTTATGTTTTTCATTTAATTATGTCCTTTTCAAATAAATTTATAAAATCTATAGTGATTTACCTAAAATTTATTTAGTATTCAAAAAGTACAGTCGGAAAAAGAAATTCGATTTTAAACTTATGTAGTAATTAATTATAAGGTTTCTCAATCAAAATTGCAATCAAACGGAACTATTATTCATCCACTAAATAGCAAAATGATGAATAATAAGTTCTTTTGATTCAATTTCGATAAAGGCTTATCACAAAAACTTATTAGTTTTATCGATAATGAGTCTCATTATTAATGACTATATATCAATATAATGCCAAATCAAAGATTTCTTTTCTGACATTAACAAAATGAATTCCGTGTTTCATTAGTTTTAAAGTAATTTTTTCTGTACAATAATTGAAATGCATTGAAAACAAATAATGAATATTCATGAAAATGCATGACAAGAGTATGTGCAACAAATTTTTAGAGCAATAATCCATGAAAACTGAGTTTAAGTTTGACAATATGTTAATAATGACATTTTTCTATTAGAATTGATTACTTATGCAAAAAAGAAAAGTAATTTTAAAATAAGGTTAAATATATTATGAATGAGAGCTAGAAGTTAGCGAAGAGGATGATACCAATGATGAAGAGCTTATTTTATTAATGTTTGAAGTTTGCATGTATAGTACTATACTCTAAGCTGATTGCCATTTATGAATGCATTACGTTGATTAAAGTCACCCGAGACTAAGACATCATCTCAAAAAAGAGACCGAAAATTCACGAATAAATACCAATTCAAAGTTTTTTTACCCTAAGTCTTACAACAAGGCGAACAAGCCTTTTATGTTTCAAATTTCGAGAACAAAACTGTCAGAGGAAGCAAAAAAGATTGACTTTCTTGTTTAGAGAAAAACAAATCCAATTATTAATATTAGAGATCACGCAATGGTATGAAAGAGTCGGAGAGAAGATGAACTGTCGTAATAATAATAGAATAAATAGCGCAGAAAACATAATAGACTATGAGTTAGTAGAATAGAGAGTGAGTTTGTAAATTATTAGCATTAGTAGTGCTTTTGCCTTAACAATGATACGAACCGTATTGACTTTTGCATTATAACTGTTACTTTCTATGCACTGATACTCAATAGTTGTGTATTTGTAGTTCACGAGATCATTATATATCTAACTCACGCATCATTGACTCCAAATGATTTGAGAAGATTGACGAATGACTCAATACATTGAGTACACATTAATGGTAAACTTGTTCACTGATATGAGAAAAGCTTACTTTTATATGACTTTGTGTTTGAACTATTCTTTGCTGTATTTAAAGCAAATAAAACACTAAATGACCCATAAAGTAATGGACAACACATTTTAATTAATAATTTGTTTGACATAATAATCAACTATTTATTTTGCTGTTTTGTAAATACATTTGTCTTTGGAGAGGATGTCTGATCAACTTTCTGCTCTTCTATTAATTCATGAAATTATTGAATTATTCAAACTGAAACTTATTTTAAGGAATTTCAAGATGTCTGTAACTCCTTAGTGTTGCGCAAAGTATAATATTTGAATGCAATGCAGGAAAGCAAAAACATTGAATTGTACCTGTACTGCATCACAACTATATATTTATTCAGATATAACAATTATTGTATGGCATTCCTTTGATTCCAAATTCTAAACAATAAAATTCAGATCAAATTCATATCTTAAAAATACTAATTCATAGAATTTTTTCATTTCTTTACAAAATGAAAAAATAAATATAAAATTATAAACTAGACTAATAATAATTTATGAGTTTCTGAGGAAAATAATGCTTTTTGTTAATGTTTTATCTAAAAGAAAATTATAGAAAAAAAGAATTCCAAGAATGATAATAATTATTTTTGTTATATTCAAGCATTTTCTTTTATTCAATTGTCTTGAGTGTCAAAGAAAGATATTTTTAGTGAATACGACAAATAAAAAAGGAAATGGGCTCTAAAAGATTGGAGCAGACATTAATTTAGTGTTAATTCCTAAAAATCATGTTATTTCATATAATATAAGAAAAATATAAAATACAATAATAATAAAAGCAATGATAAGGTGTAATTATGCAAGTTTTATGTCGGTTTTGTGATTGGGTGTATGCTGTGTATGATCACAATTTAATGTTAGAGCACAACTATTATGATTTTCCCAAATTTTATATCAGATCCTAATATAATGCGATCATAAGGTTGCTGTTCATAATTTATACTTTATTGTTCAAAATTGTTCTTCACTTGCAGTCTATGTTCTGAAGGCAAGCATCACATCAAAGAATCATTATTATAATTATTTTTAGCTGAATTGCACTCAAAAAATAAAATAAAAATCTATTTTTTGTCAGGTGTACGCAAATTATTATAAAGAAGCATTGAAGACATTTCCGGTGAGAAAATAGAATAATTCTAACATAAACAGTGATATAAAGGAAGATATAGTAAGGCTCGTGGCAAAGGAGGAGTGAGTGAACAATTGAACAAAGATAAAGACAGTACTGAAATGTAAACCCGCTGTTTGAAGACATTTAAAAAAAAGTTTTGTGAGTAAAAATTGAATATAAAACTGATATAACACCCATCCGCTCATTCACATATGTATAATTTGCAGCCCATGTAAATTCTGTGACTAACTTTTTGTTCAAAGACCTTTTTTCTTATTTTTGTGGACCATTATTATTAGGTTTTTATGTAGTTTATATAGACTATAAAAGCTGGCAATTATATACTATTTAAGTTTTATTTACTCGATAAACTTTTTCTGAATGATAAAAGCTTTCAGAAGACAATATGCGGGCAGGTCTGGACTTTGATAGTAGTGAGAAAGCACCCAAACAAATACTATCAAATGAGACAACTCTCAAATTAATGCCATTGTATGCAAATTTTCTATTATATAAATTCATGCACACTATAGAGTGAGAGAAAGAGTGCAACAATTTTCCAGTTAAGTAAATATTGTGTGTCGCAGAACAGTTTATAAGTAAAGCCCGTATTTGCGACTTATTCAGAGCCAATACCGTATCGATGGAGATGGAGTCTTATGACATCTGCAGAACATTAGACCCCATCAAGTAATGCATATCATCTGATTCGCCAGTTTTATCACTGTTAGGCGTTCGGAAAAAGATGTTTAAGAAATCAATATTTGCATTCATTTAATGTCGAACGCATGCGTTCATAGCTTAATGTTTTGCAGATCTTTGATATAATTTTGTCATTAATATAAAAAGCATTTCATTTAAACGAGAAATATGTTTTTGCAACCAATTATAGAATTTAATGAGAAGAAAAAAATATGATTAATATGTGGGCAAACGTGTGAAAGGAGACAACAATGCGATTGTAGTCAACACTGAGAAGAAATAAACTATAATAAAAGCTTTAAACTTATTTAAACAGAGAGTTCGAAGAAATAAAATTAAATTTTCAGTTTATGATAGACAATAAAAAGTCAATTATGCTCGAAAAAGCGTCTTTGCTCTCCATTCTGGCCGTCTTTTAGTAATTTATACATTTAAGTTCAGTATCACAGGTGAAAAAGCGTTATGGATAGCAAATGAGGTTCAGTTTTACGATGCGTTTGAGAACAAAAATTGTTTGCTCTGTGAGAGAGAGAGAGAGAGAGAGAGAGAGAGAGAGAGAGAGAGAGAGAGAGAGCAGAGTTGTAGATATGTTGGAGTTTATGATAAAAACGCGGAGAAATGACAATCAAACTCGAAGAAAGACCACCAACAGTGGGATTACATTGAAGTTTAGGAACCAATACATAAAGTCTAACAATGCATTTAAATAAAAAACAAGTCATGTTTACTTAAGGTTAAGTAAATAATTTTTTAGCTAGAAATCAAGTGATGGAAGAACTTATTATTGTCTGTAAGTTTGATGCCTTGAATCTTATTTTCAAGTCTGGCTCATAGAGTAATATAATTCCTGAACTTTCTTCTAGACTACTCTAATTGTGTCTAAAAATTGATATAACATTTGCTTAAATATGAATGTTCTAAAGAAATTCAATCTGAATGTAAAGTGATTTTAAAAGCCTAATAATACCATCTGGTTATATAAATGTGAAATTTAACAAATAAAGAAAACAGGTATTACTCTTGTATTAGTTTATTTGGCAAAAGTGAGATGGAGTGTAATATTCAAAGCAAGTTCTAGTCTAATGCACAAAATAAGTGATGCATGAAATAATATAATTCATATAATAATTGTTATCCTCACAAAAATTGTGACCTAGAAAACAAGTATGAAAAGTTGCTCAGGTAACTCTCTGGTAACTCTCTAACTCTGCTGACTCTCATAACAGCATTTGGTGAATGAGCTTTTGGGCAACACTTACGACGTCGACTCCAGACTGAGTAACCAGTATTTTCACTTCTCTGTATTTCCCTCATCTTTTTCTAGCTATACATTGAATGCGTTTTGAGTCACAATATTTCACTACTGCGTTGAAGCTTTTACCACAACCAACCACTGCCAGTGATCCGTTATAAGCGTGCGCCAAAACTTTATTACCGAACCTTATATAACTATTTTAACAATAGTTATATTAGTTTATTATTGTTTTCTTAATTATTTTCAACTTAATCCTGTGTTCAACTATTCAATCGAATCTTATACATATAAGTCATTTTCATTCAACTTATTGTTGTCTTCATTCAAGTAACAGTTTTTCAAAGTTATTCAATATTTCATTTTCAAACATCAATTCAATTCAGATTGAAGTTTATTTCAAACAAACCGAAAAACTATCTCTATTTCAACGCTTACTGTCAACTGTGCTCTCAATCGTGTTTTGAAAAGGATTTGCTTTACATTAAATTGATTCACATGTAAAGTATAAGTTAACAAAATATTTTCCTCTGGATTAAGATATATAATAGAATGAGTGGTATTTCTGTCCACACGAATACATTGAATTCATTTGATACCAATATAGGAACTGCACCTCACTATCAACAAAGATTAGCAAATGAAATGACCGATTTTCATGATGTAAGAAAACTTTTTTCATTGATTCTTAACTTTGTTTATCATATTTTTTCATTTATGAGATTAATATGAAATTTTGAATAATTTTGCTGAGCGTTAAAGCGTTTGCAAATTTTTCCTTTTAATCAATAATGTATTTGTTTATTGAGCAAAAATATTATTCGCATTAATATTTGATAGTGATTTATTGATCGTTTGAGGGCTTTTGATTTAGATGATTGAAAGTATGTTATAAACCAATTGAGGCGGTTTACAAAAAATTACTCTTTAATCAAATTTTGCTCAAAACTAATCACTATTTTATGTACGCCTCTAATCCTTTTTCATAATAGAATTGTTACAAACAATCCCTAAACTATTTTGTCATTAATCTCTAACTCAAAGAAATCAGAATCAAATTTCTTTCTCAGCTATTTTTGCTTTCGATTTTTATTTAATTTTAAAAAGTTGTTTATAAGACAAGCATATTATGAGTTATAATTTGGGAGCTCTTAAAATATGGAACGATTTACAAGGATCTGAACTTTTATTAAGTTAATTAAAAAACACTTGTTTTTATTAAAAGAAAAAAATTCCACTTTCAAAAGCCAAACCTGAAATAAAAAATAAATATAACAACAACTTATTTAAGTCAAGCAAACAATTTATAACATAAAGTTAAAAATAAACACAATTCCACTATTGGTGATAGATTTTTATTTTTAGAAAATACTGAAATTATTTACAGTGCATAACAGAGACGCGTAAAATTTAAAAGTATATAATTTACTTTTTTCACCAAACTAAACATGTGAATTAACTTCAATTATTGTTAAATAAATTTTCATGTCTTTAGTTTGTTTAGCATTTACTAAATATGTGCCACAGTCTTAAAAGTATTTTCAACTATTAAGTTCTTAATATGTTTTAACTTGACATCCATTAATGGCTTGAAATTTTATGATAGCAATAATGAAAATTTGATAAAATATTTTCAATTAAATTTTTTGGAAAAAGCGAAATCTGTAACGAAAAGAAAGCTGTTATGAAATGAGAAATCTTGAATCTTTCAGTTAATTAAAAGTAATGATAACTTTTTGAGAAAATAAATGCACGCATAATGTTTTTAAATGATTTTATAATTACCACTTTGCTTAATTAGCTCAAGACTTATCTATTAAACTAATTCTATAAATTGATAGAAGGGTTAGTGTACGACATACTCTCTCATAAATTTGTTGCCGAAATAGTTCTCGTTTTTAGCTAAACATTTAAGAGATGCTGCAAATTGATTACTATGTACTTTTGTCGCCTTAAGGACTGTAATGTAACCGATGGTCCGGTGACTACAATAACTCATAAATGGGATAATAATTTGACATTCAGACAATCATTACTCAACCGAAAAATTTGTCTCTAAATTCACGCTTTTTTATTAATTCCATTGACTCACTCTTATTGAAGGCTTTTCAATAAAAACGAACTTTTTATTCATCTTATTCATTATTAATTCTCATATATTTGGATAAAAATCGATTAATAATTTTTAAACTCCAAATTAGAGTCAATTTACATATCATGCAATAAATAAGTTCGATTTTTCGACTTAATAAATTCCAAATTGGTCTATAATTATTTATGTGAAGGCTTTCATTTGATCAGAAGTTTCGAACAATCATTTCACAACTCTATTTCACAATCTATTTGAAAATTTAATAGTTGATAACTAAAACCCTAAAGGATTGAATCGAGAAAAATTATCTAAATTTGAAACTAAAAATCAAGTTAATTCACGTAAAAGTCATTACATTATAATCTCGAAATATCCATCTATTGAACATTCATTTATTGATTATTAATGAAACGAATAAATATAGGAAAATGTTATTTTTTATTCGTAAAATACTTTTAAATGTTTTCAATAATGGCAGGCTTTGGTTGAATTTTTGTCTTATCTATATAATTAAGATAAAATTAAATTTTCGTTTAAATAAAGAAAAAATTTACGAACTGAGGAAAGATTAAGGAATTAATTAATGCATGATATAATGTTCTGAGCTGTATAATAATTAAATAAAAAGAATTCAAATTAGCCTAAAGATAATGTGAAAAAACTTTTTTTGAACCTTTACTTTCTATCGAATAAATGGAATTTGTTTTATTGGCTGAGCTCGAATTGACTCAAGCTTTCATAGATTTGAGTGAAACCTCAAATTTTGGTTGAGGTTATTTTGGAATTAATTTTGGTTTGAATTTTCGTCCATAGAATGTCAACAATGATAAAGTTTCAAATGCATTTAATAACAGCTAAATTACTATCAAATCAATACCAATGTTATTGATCTCATTACAAGTTAGTGGGAATAATTACAGACTCGGCTATATTTTAGAAATTCTCAAATTTCAGAGGGTTATCAAAACTCATCGGATTTAAATGACAATTTTCCTGATTGATGAGAATTCTTGAAAAATCGTAGGGCACCAAACACTGCATTTTTGATTTCT
>JAQFXV010001150.1:0-15014 GCA_034694065.1 Camisia spinifer
AAGTTTGGACTAATACTTGCTGACGAATACGCATATTTTCTTTATGGACTTTTTTAACCAAATAAAAACATATTCAGCATAATATACTGTAAATATTTATTATTAATTCCATAGTCTAAACAGCTCCAGAAGTACAGAATCTATTCAATCAAGTGATGTGAATATTTAATTTCATTCCCAGAAAATAGATTAAACTTCAAAGTTGACGAAAATAGCAAACTATTAGAAAAAACGTCTTATTCCTGCATAAATTGTTTTTCTGATTCCCTAAAGTTATAATTGATTGCTATCCCGCTGTATCAAAATAAAAACAAATTAATCACTCGAAAACTAATGTGGATTTCAATTTTATCTTTTAGCTGAGAATTTTTCATTTAAATCGAAGTTTATTTTTGTGAAAGTTTATTCAAAGTCTAAACTGTTTTATTTATTCTAAGACATAGGCATAAAAACAAACTTCGATCTAATATAAGTTACAATTTCTTCTGAGTTTATCACGAAAATCACATAAATGTTCAGAACATCATAAAAGATATCATAAGAATTTGAATAATCATAACTTATCGATTTATTATGACTCTCATTTGTTATAATGACAATAATTGTTGTTTATAACTAATAATAACTTATAGACTTGTATGTAAATCAAAACTATGATTTGAACCATTTATGCTGAACTTATATTGAATTATTATGTGGTATAAAAATTGGAGTGAGTCTGCCTTCTGGCTATTGAAGCACTTGTCTATTTACAAGTATATTAAATTACTTCCATGTATTCAAGTGCCAAATTTGAGTTCAAATCAATCGTTGAATTATTGTTGTTATTAATAAATTTATAACTTTATTGCAATTTCATCAATATTTGATTGCTTATGAAATTGTGAATGAGAATGAATTGGGTTTTGATATTTCAAGTGCAGTCGAAGAACAAGCCTTTTAGATTTGGATCTAAATCTTCATTTAGTCAAATTACATGCTATATCCTCAACACCTGTCATTGTTTAGTAGGAATTTGATTGAAAAAATGAAGCTTTGATTTTGTTTTATAACTCCTCCACAAATTTGCCTTCAATTTTGATAATTAGTGTAAATGAAACTGTAGAAAGAGGTCATATAACATATTTTGGTTGTATTATTTCGCGCATATCATTATCTATGAATTATGATTAGAGCTAACCTTCATTCATGATTTTTTCATTCTTACAATAATGAAGGTTAATCCCTATCATAGCCTTGAGAAGCATTTTCAGACGTAAAGCCCATCTTTAAATTGATTTACAATTTGCATCCTTTCCTGCTTTACTTCAAATTAGTTTTAGTCCTCTTAGACTCGAAGCCGAATGAAATAAAATTATTTTGATTTCAGTTGAAACGAGTGTCAGCCGAATGTGCGCTTATTTTATTGTTAGCCTTTAGTTATACAAATGTGTGGGCGATTCGACACTAGACTTATGGCGCCGATCACTTGATTCGCCTTTTGTGAGCTTTTAACAGAACTATAGTTAACATTGAAATGATGATTCACAGTCTCTATTCATGAGAACATAACCATATGAGGTATTGCTTTGTATTCACCTCTCATTTATCTTTAAGCTCATGAATTGACCAAAACCTCATTACATGACATTGTAATACGACCTTTATTGAGATATCTTTACAGTACTTCTACTCAATTATATAACACTTTTTGTGTATAAATATTCTTATTAGGATTAACATTAATCCGCGAACAAAGTTTATGCACAAAATAAATATTTTTATACTTTTACGACTTTGAGAATTTTAATAAGTTTTATATTTCTAGAAATGGAAATAAATTAATTTTGAGCTTGAGTTCAATTCGAACAATTAGATAAATTTTAAGCGTAAATCAATGATAATTGAAAAGCGTGTAAATATGTTTCGATTTCGTTTTGATACTATAGATAAGTTAAATAATTTGAATCCTTGACACTTTGATTCATTGCACATGAAATTCGTTGAAAGTATGCGAAAAGTTAAGATAAACCTTATTTGGGTCACTTTAAATCCAAGTGCTTGTCGTTGCCCTCAACTCAACTTTTTAGCTAAAATTAATTCTAAACTTATTTTGTTCCAGAACTAGATAGTAATGAATTTCATTACTATTTCAAAGTATATAACTTATTGTTTTTTCTATAATTATTTTTTCTATTAATAAAAAACTTTTTACATTCAAGATTTATGAGTCAGTTCTTGAATGACAAATGCTTTAAAGACAGATCTCACTTACCAACTAATAAAGAAGTTTAAGAAGTTCTTAACCTCATCTTTCGAAATGCAAAGTTGGATTTTTCTGCTCAATATCTCTTTTACAATCATTGAAATTACTAGTATTCAAATCCTTTCTCAAAAATTCAAATATTTACTCCCAACCCCTCCTGAAACCCTCAATAGCAACGAAATATTTAAATGACTATTCGATATTCACAGTCTGGTCACCGTTTAGAACAATCCAATTCAAAATTGAAAAATTAGTTATGAATTTTTTTAGTTTTTTAGTTATGAATCAGTTATTAATTCTGTGGCAGAGCTATATCACAATACAGAAAATATGAGATTATCTATTAATCATTAGCTGTAATTCTCTTAATTTGAAGCTTGTTTGAAAATTATTTCCTAAACATAATCTTGTTTACAAAATTTCAATTACAAAAAGCAATTTTTTCAATCGATCTCAAGTTTCTATCTTGACTTTCGCTAAAGAGTCAATTCAAATATTTGACTCATTTGTGTGCTGATGAAGAGAGCAGTTGATCTCGAAAAATTTGTCCACCAATGTTTGTGCTCTCAAATAAGTTGTGAATAAAGTAAGAAATCTGAATTTCAGTTTTTAAAAGTTATTTGTAAAATAGATTAAAAGCAACCCTTAATTTCATTTGTGATTTATAGCGTTTTTTTTTATAAATAAATGAGATGCAGACTTACTGGTAATGCTTTACTCGTTGCTCTTTTAAAGCTCAAAAAATAGTTTCTATCTGAAAAATGAATGTGTTTAACACAAGTTATTCAAGTAAAATAAATTTATTGGATTTTAAATTTCTCAAATATTTCAAAGATAAAGAATTCATTATTCACCACGAAGTTATGTTTTGAAATTTGATATCATGTGTAAAATTTTCAAATATTTGGGAAATAACTAATCTTTTATAACATTACCCTTGAATCAAAGTCACAATGAATGCTTATAAAGTTAAATAATTGGAATAGAATGGTATGGCTGTAAAGTACTGAATACTAATAGAATAAATTAGTGACTACACTAATTTGAATTATAAAACTAATTTGAATGAATAGTTTGACACTAAAATATTGTAAATTGAAACTACATTGCTCGCATGTTTTGCTTCTATCAATGTGCCGTTTATTCGTCGACTCTAACACGTTAGTGTCCGAATCGGGTGAACCAAACCCTTCTCCTTATGGACAATCAATATGCGAACGCTTAGCTAACGTGTAAGTATTGGTGTTTCTCAAATTATTTCTGCAGTATTTCAAATATTATTCATTTTAGTACAAATTTATTCATACATTTTGGAGCACTCATTCGTATTTTTATACTTATACTTAAAAATCATTTTCATATCAATCTAAGGAATGAAAAATTTATGACAATTTAAATTTTTTTCCAACAATTATGACAACTTTCATACGATAGTTTGTGATTGTTATAAAAGATCCAAATTATTTGTAATTCTAAATCAAGTAAAAATCAGATGAGTAAATAAAACTTTGGTATTTTATACAGGTGTTCAAGTTTTCATCTCAGCTAATCGTTACTTGTATTCTATTTCAAGTCATTTATACTATGAATTGTATGACTAAAACATTAGTTAATCTGAAATTATTAAAATTTGAATTAAATTTTTGCTGAAATGAGCGGTTTTAAGTTAGAAAATTGGTTCAAATATACTGAACCCATAATTCAGTTGTAAAATTGTGAATATAGCGATAATTGAAAGTTTTTTAACATGACTCTAATTATGATAATTTTTCATAAGAGTATTTCAAGAAGAACATAGAGGTGAGTCAATTAAGAGCTATTCCTATTCGTATGATTGAAATAATTTATCATTTTGTAAGATTGGATGCAATAATTTGATTACTGTTTTGTTTACTCTATCGTGAATTGATAGCAACTGTTTGTAGAAATTATTAATCGTGATTTTACAATCATGTTTACCATTTAAGCACATTAAAGTAATATAGCGTGACCTTAAAAACCAGAATGAAATTTAGAACAACTATTACTCAAATTATGAAACGTATTACTAATACTAGTGATAAGCAAACCTTTCAAGTTAGATCTTAAGGTAAGAATTAAACGGAAATTGTGAGAGCCTGAGCTGTAAATTGGTTAGTGTGAGGTTAGTTCGTAGGTTCGAGCTTTTCCCAGCGCCCAAACTGGCCAACATTTCAAAACATTCTTGAGCTGAGTCTAAAACCTACCTTTGATTCAATATATTGAGATTGATTAACGGGGTTGTAAAGACGGAGTTGTAAAAAGATTTTCCCTTTTATTAATTAATTAAGAAGAACTATGTTCAATTAATACAGAAAATTCAATTATTTCAATCAAAACTTGCGTATCTCAGACTCGACAGCCCATAGCTTTGCCTTAAGGTTGAGCCTAAAGCTGAGCTTAAAAAATCTGCCTGAGCTCTAGTTTGATTCAAGCATTCTTTTGAATGAAAATTAAATTAATATTTTTCATTCATATTTAAATTGAATGTACAGTAAGTTTTAGAACAAAGAGCCTTTGATATTTAGTTTAATAAACGAGGAAAATATTGTTTATTAATGAAATACTTTTCAAAATTTTCATTGAAATTTTCTTAAATGTTATAGTCTTACAAAGTTTTAAAACTAAAAAAATAAATAGAATTTTAAGCGAAGTTCATTACAACAGAGAATCTAATGTACATTTAAATTAAGTTCACTTTGAAAAGCTTTGATTATTGGTGAAATTTCTTTTCATTATACTGTAATTGAAAATTTGGAGTGAGAAATGCACAGCCATTAAAAATCAAATTATCTCAAGAAGTCAATTAACTAAAGAAGTCAATAGTATTTATCTTATAAATTGAGATATAATTAATTATAAAATTTAATTTATCTGTTCTGCTATAAAAGATTATAAATTTCAAGTTAATTTGAATTAAGACACTTCCATCATATGGCAATTCAATGGTTCGATCGATAAATATCAGCGCAATACATGTTTGACCACCGCTTCTGTTTAATTAAGATATTATTATATGATTAATATGTGATTATTAAAAGTGTGATGAGTTATCGAATATATGTGTGAACTGTTGACCTTTTTGACCTCATTCACAGAAAAAGTAAAAAGTAAAAAGTTTGATTCATAATTGCTTTTAGGCAGAAAATGCATTAATTATCGTTTAGAGTAAACTACAAACTAATGAATTATTCATAGAAAATTAGTTCTTCAACTCTTAAAACATTTGAATGCATATGAAAACAAATCATAATTAACTTGAAGTCCGTTTAGAATAATATTTTGAATGATAGTTAATTATAACACTAATTAAAATTATTGAACATTTGAATATGTTACTCTCCAATTTAAATAATCTATTGCTACCTTTTGGCGATCTTTCACTGTGATTTGATATATCCTTCCCTTTCAAGCCATTAGTGCAGGTAAATATACAATTAACAACATTTCAATTTGAGGATGCACTTCAACTACATCCCAATTTAGTAATTCTTTGCTTCAAATCTTATCATACATGACAGTCATTATAAGCTTTTCTTCTAAACTAAAATAATATTCAAAAATATATTTATAAGACTAATCTATGAGTTTTGGCATTTCGACAAAGTATTGAGTATTGAACTAGTTTTAAAACAATAACATTATGAATGGGTTCTTCTTTACTTTGATCAACATTTTTACAAATGAATATTTTTGACTTTAAGGTACGGGTATTTCAAATTAATAATTCTTTTGACATATGTTTGCCTTAAGTTAAGTAATGATTAGCTTTTGGCAAATATGTTTCTTAAAAGATACGAACGATTAGTGTCTAAAACAAATATTATTTTTGTGATTCTTCGTATATTACACGCGATTCTCACATGATATCCTTTAATCAGGACTTTGAGCACAATTGAAATCTAAAGTTAATAATAGTTATGCATCAAAACAAACATAAACATAGTTTGGAACTTTACGAACAAGTTTTGAGTACTTCATTCACTTAACATAACATCTCTTCCACTAAATTAATGGTAGATTTAATATTGTGGGACGAAAGTTAAGGACAAGTCTTTCGAAGTGGAAATAAGGAAAATATTAAGAATCATATAATACTATGTTGTGTTAACTTTATATAAAACTAATTGTCCTCTTATTTTTTTAATCGTCGAGTTCCTAAGTTTCCTTGAAATGATGTAATCTTTTTCTAGAAGCGTTTTTATACCTTCAACTATAAAAGGTAATACAGCATAAAAAGATAACCTTTTAAAGCTGATAAATGCATACTATCTTTGGATAACAAATGACGTGAAAAAGTTATATTTTTCAAGCGCTTAGAAAATCTATTTTTAATGCAGTTTTACTGAAGTTCTGAGAGAACAATTAGTAAAACAAATTCAAAAAAGTTGTTTAATCTCAAAAAGTTTCAATTCTCAATAGAACTTCTTTTGCAGAGCAAGTTTCAAACAAATTATTCATTTCCTAAACAGTCGCTGAATTTTTTAAAATATGTCAAGAGTTTTTCGTGGAAATGATTATTAAAAATATAATATTAACCTATTTAGGACAAACATATTGATCTTATTTAATCAAATCGAGATGTTTTCTTTATGAATATTTTCAAGAATTTTTTTTTTTCAAGAATTTTTTTAAATTCAAAAAAGAAAGACTCATTTGAATAAAACTTAAGTTGTATCTGAAGTTTTCGAAGAGAGTCAATGCAATGCAATCTGACGTCATATTTGCCTGCAATGCCGTTATTGCATCGCATGTGTGTTAATAAAAGTTATACTTCCAGTACTCAAACATAGCAGAGAGTATACATTAGACTTTATGTTCACAAATTGTAGTCAACTTTGTTTATATGCCATTCCAGCTAAAACTTTATTCAATCATTAGTCATATTCAACCAAAATAAAAGTGTTTCGTTTCTTCCTATTGTGTATTCAATTATTTGAATTATATTTTAATCAAAGTTAAGAATAACATAATGGTAAGTAAACTGACCGGTTATATGTTGTTAGTGTAGGATTTGATACAATACAAAGTACTGTATCTGATATAATAAGAATATAACTCATTGAGAGTACGCGATAACTGATAACTCATTTACTTAATGCTGACTTTAATATTTATATAGTTTGAAATAAAGAGTGATGTTTGCTTTAAATGAATGATTAAATGTTTAAACATAGCACTAAACTATTGATAAACCTGTTTGTAGTGTATGTGTAACTCATCGATACGTCAATTCTATGATTGAAGAATTATTCAGGAGATTAATGATTGTGCTCTTTCAATGTCTTATTGTTATCAACTTAAGGAAACATTATATTAAGGGATATAAAGGGATATCAATGTATGTGAATGTATGCTAGCTATGAATGCATAGCAATCATATGAATGGTGCCATTCATGGATTTTATACTTTTTGATAAAACTTGAATTACTATTCAATAGATATCATATAAAAACATATCATCGGAAATCCTCTTAGAGATTATTTACTTAATAATAAGAAAATGCTTTTCTCGAATGTGTGTCATTTTAAATAAGTTCTTCACAAATCCATCCATTGATATATTGATTGAATAAAAATAAGTGAAGAATAGCTGTTGTGTGTGAAGCGTATGCACAGTATTATTGGTGTAATTGTAAGCACACATTGTTTGGCCACAGACTGCATGTCTTGTATTAGTATTCTTAGTATTCTCTTAACATCGATGTTCTCTCTAAGAGGTCTATTTGAGAAGTGACGCCACAGAGACGTTCACCCTTTTGGTCGTCAATTTAACTAATGTTTGTTTAGTGTTTGTACAGTATAACGCAGGTGCAGGTGTACAGAGACTTGGTCTACAACATAGCAATACTCTCCACACATTTATATTCACTAATATATATCTTTACATTCATACAGTTACACATATTCAACATTATTGCAGTTAATATTAAGTTATACACTATTTCACTCATTTCTATCAACTTATATAGTATTGGATTTCATTGCGATTCTCATCAATTCAACGAAAAATTATGTTTTTGTCTATTTTCAACAATATTGTAATGGAATTTATGAATTAATTTAAGTCAATTCAAAGTTGATTTTGCTTCAAATGGCTAACAGTGTATCACCAAAAACATTGAGTTATAGTAATTGTGCTCAACTGGTACACGATAATGAGTTCCAAGTAATGCTACTCGAGCCCAGACCTTTTAGACCTTTTAAGACAAGTGAAGAATATCTCTATGCTATGAAAGAAGATTTGGCTGAATGGCTGAATACACTCTATGGATTAAATATTAATGTAGACAACTTTATGAAACAACTTGAAACAGGAGTTGTGCTCTGCAGGTTTTCAATCATGTTTTATTATTTTATAATAATAGCATTCATTTTTTCATTTATAAAAACCTTATTTTTCACTTTAGACATGCGAATCATGTTTTGAAGAATGCGCGAGAATATGAGGCAAACGGTCGAAATAGCCTTAATATTCCGATACCAAAAAAGGATATAGTTTTCAGACTCAATGTCAATCCGGGGACATTCCAAGCGAGGGATAATGTTTCTAATTTTATCACATGGTGTCGAGTATTGCAAATCCATGAATGCCTTCTTTTTGAAACTGACGATTTAGTTATGAGAAAAAATGAGAAAAGTTTTATTTTATGTCTTCTCGAAGTTGCGCGAAAAGGCTCTAAATTCGGTGAGTGAACTATTATTATATTATATTTACTATTAAGGAAGTTGTGATTCAGATAACAAAAAAGTGGGAGATTTTTTATATTTATTAATATTTTGAGATATTAGTTATTATGTTTTCTTATGCTATCTAAAAGTGTAATGCACTGTACATAATATACTATTAAATATGAACAAAATAACTCAAAACTTTCTCCTCATATGACATACTATTTTGCTTTAAAATCAAAAGTTTAGACATTCATTAGAGTTTACAACAAAAGATCACAGAATAACTAATATCTATACTATTATGATAGCGTGAATTATGAATGAAAGTCTAGGCGTTTTTCAATCCAATACTTTCGATTCAATTCTTTTTATGCATTAGTTCAATGGTTAAAAAGAAAAGTTTCACAAAATTCAATGTTTCTCAAAGTTTTATTGAATGAACAATTCCTAATTGTATAAATTTAGTTCAGGATAATTTAACTCAAATAATAACTTGAAATATAAACACTATAATAAATTTTTTATTTCAAAGTTTTTGATGCATTGCTCGCAAATCTAAGCTATTGTTTGTATCTTTACAGTAATAATTATTTGTTTATTAGTAAAATATCAAATAAGAGACATATTAATGATTTGATATGAAGTGCACATTCTTTTATGTTATCCCATAATATCTTATACATTTAGAGCAGTTATTATTGCCGAACGACGTCCTCTGTCCCAAATAGTATATGAAAAATAAAATACATTACTGTTAATCTAAAATAACTTACTTTAGTTACATATAAAAAATAATATTGAATATGCGTTCAACACATTCAATAAATGGAATGAAAGAATAGGTATTTGAGAATATATCCGATTCCTTGAAAACAAATTAAAAATAGAGCACAGCATTCAGTGGGTACAAAAACAATATTTTTTTTAATAAAAATAAGAAATGTGTTTTTACAGAATCAAAAAAGTTATTAAATTTTTTGGTCTTATCATTTATAATAACTTCTTGAACTTTAGCAAAAGAATCCATTATAAAAATAACAGATATTTTTTAGTTTTTTAAATTTCTTCTGAAAGAATAAACATGGAATTCAAAAAATTTCTGTTTAATCTTATTTATTCTCACTGAATAAATTTCAAAAATTTAATGGAAAAATTAATGAAAACAATCGTTAATTGAAATTTCAATTATTACCCTAAACATTATAAATTGATGAATTAATTAAGATATTATTTAATGCGATTTTTCTCGAAATGATTGTTTTCAAAAAAAATACATTTATTATTTATTAACAGCCTTTACCTAATTAGTGGATCTTTTTTCAGAAGACATATCATTCCGAAAATTCATTTTTAGTCATAATAATTTTTCAAACATGAATCTTAGAATATTGAAAAAATTACTTATCATTAATGTTTATGCCAAATACTCAAATTGAATTATTAGTATTATCTTTTTTAGACCCTTCAAGGTTTGATTTGCCTGAGGGGACAGATCTGATTTTTTTTTTAAATTCCAAGAGTTTACCATGTTCAATAGATTTGAACAATAGTTATTTGTAGATTAAAATATACAAAATTTCAAAAAAGTTCAAAATTTTATATATTTTTGGCCAAATTAAAAAAAATTTTTTTTGCATAAAATTGCCAAAAACATAAAGAAAATTAAGTAAAAAAGTTAATCAAAATTTTGACTTATGAATTATATGGTGTCAATATAGAATTTTTCATGCTTTTTTAACTAGCTATTATTTGTCTTCTGAATAGCTGAATAGGAGATGGTTAACCCCTACTGATTTCTTTCATGGTAAACATATTTTTCACAAGAAATTTCTCAATCGTCCTGTTGTTCATTCTTTGTATTATCATTTGAAAATATCATTAACAAATAAATATCTATTTGATGTTTGTTTTTTATGTTTTTATAACTCTTCAAACACTCAGTTATGACTCCTTTATCGGAGGATTTGAAACAATAAATTTGATAGCTATGTAAAAGCGTATTGTATTTAATCATCCATTTTTTGAATGCAAGTTTATCTTCAAACAACACAAGTTTTGTTAACTGTGACTAAGTGTACAAATTTCACGGAACAAATTTAAAAATATCTCTTGAAAGGAAAAATGTCCAAAAATTCTAATACAGTGAGCTTTACCAGAATTACTTTAGTTCTTTCAAATAGAGATTGCTATCCGGCGATGAAAGAAAATTTTTGAGCTTGAATTTCATTTATTTCTTTTTTAAGCGATTGGGTAACTGAACCAAAATAGAACAAAATCATCTATAATGTTCAGTTATGGGATTTAGAGAAGCGAAAAAACTTATTATTCATTTTAAAAACACTCATCTTTTTCTGTGATCATTAAAAATAATTTAAAGTTCATTCGAATTTTCAGAGGAATTAATGATAAAACTTGTTTATTGACAAAACTGAAAATTCAACATTACTAAAGATGAACTTAAGGATTATTGTATGAAACTATTCAAACGGTACAAATGAAAGAAAACACTAAAATTTAAACATAAATTTAAAAGTGTTTTTTACTTAAATTCATCTCATTTGAAGGCCTTAATGGCCGATTCAGAAGCTGAATAATGAGATTTAATTAAGATAGAAAAACACATTACTTAATACTGATTTATTTTCAACCTTTCTCACCGATTGTAGATTAAAATCAAGAACATAATGATGATATAGATAGCATGTTTTAACATTACAATAATTATCTTTCTAAGGCTTTCAGGTTTAAATAGATTTTTGTAGCATTTATCGCGTGTGAGGTTGATTTCATTTTATTAATTAATTTATGATAATCATAGTTTATAAACCCGTTTTCTTTGTATAATCTAATAATGCTTTAATAAGAATAACATTTTATAATATTCTCAAAAGCTTAACATCTTTTTTGAATAAATTTTCGAATTTGCGTTCAGCTTTATTCTAATCGATCAGGTGTTTAATGATCATGATTAGAATCGTTTTGAATTTTGATGATTGTTTTGGAAGAAGCAGTTTAATGAGTTTGCCCTTCACTATGGATTTTTGAAATTTTTATCAAAATTTGAATCAATGAAAACTTATTACTGATAACAGCTAATAATGAGTACTGAATGAGGAATAAATATCAGTCTCGACTTTGAAATTCAATGTTTTAATATTGACTTTTAACAGATTTGAAGTTCAACTGTCTATAAGAGTTGAATGTAAAGTCAGTACTCATTATTAACTGTTATCAGTTTTCATTGATTCAAATTTTGATAAAAATTTCCGAAAAATATAATTCATAAGTATAGAACATATACTAGTATTTATTTGAGGAAATATAATAATTGTAAATATTCGATATATTCGTGACTGTAAAAAACTAATTTGCTTGTATTTATTTAAAGGCATTTTAGCTCCAACTCTGGTTCAGTTTGAGGAAGAAATAGATAGAGAACTAGCAGAAGAAGAGGAAGAAAATAATGATAATAAAAATGAAGAGAACACAAAGAAGCAAATAATCACAAATGACTTGAGATCATTACATGAAAGGGTAAGTCGATAAATACACTCAATTATTCTGATTTAAAAAAAAATTAACTAACAGTTAATTAATCTTATAAGAATATTATTTTAATTAAATACAAATTTTTGACACATTATAACGAGTTAAAAGCGATAATCATCGGATTATTATTTTTTATTTTTCTGACCTGAAGCCTCAAAAACTCGATCATAATTTCTAGATTATTCTAAGTCAAAAAACTGACTTTTGAATTTCAAACTTGACACAGAACAAAAATTGAAAAGAGTATGACTCATGGTGAATTGAGTACAATGGAAAGTGTATAATTGTACTGTTGTTTAAATCAAACCCTAACTAGTTTTGTAAATTTTATTTAAAACATTAAAACAGACCTAACATAATGATTTAGGAATTAAAACGATGTTATTCGGAATAACCAAATAGAAGTTGAACTTAAGAGACATTATTGTCGTCATGTAACATAGCCTTCAGCAAAATTAATTTCATAAATTTTTACTTCTAGCGCGTGTGACATTACAATAACTTATTATCTATCAAAAGTTTCATGTCTATATGAATGAAAAAACAACTCTTTCCTCCCTTCCATTACGATAATTGATTATCAAACCTTTTAAGTTAAATTATAAGTATATTTTGACCGAAAATACAATAATTTGTATCGTTTATTTCAACCATTTTTACTTCAAATAAAGAGTATCTTCAATTTCAGAAATATTTATAACACATTAATTAATCTCTTTTCTTTAGTTGATAAATATTTTAATTGAGATAATTTGAAGAATTTGAGTTAATTCATCAGAATATTTTGAATGGTTGCCTAAACTTTTCAAACACGTAAAGTTAAAAACTAATTGCAATTTTAATTTTTCCATATGTTATGGGTAAAAATTCGTAAGTTCACGAAAACCATCTGGATTTCGGAATTCTCGAAACAATGATATCTGTGATTTGTCTACTTATTATTAATTTGATTGATTATTATTCCGATTTTGGAAAACTTGATTTTTATCGATTGATCAATTTTATTAAGACGAAAGCATAAAATTAGTGGTCCCTTAACTTAATGTAAAATTTGCATATTTAGGTCGTAGAGTTGTTATCGCGCTGCTCGTGTCCCACACAGTATAATTTGGAATATATCTCAGATGGAAAATATCGTATCGGGGATACTAAAGTACTAATATTTGTCAGGGTATGTCATGTTTTGCAAATTAGGTTTATTATAAGTGAACCATTTATTAAATAAACGAAATTATCTTTGTTCTAATAGATTCTGCGAAGTCATGTTATGGTGAGAGTAGGCGGTGGATGGTATGTGGGGGACAATCAATGCCTCTAAATTACTTTTACTTTCTGTGAATTTCTTTAATCGCTTTTCTTTATCTTCTATTCATTCAAATTCTTAATTAAGATATAGATAACAAAAACTGTTTTTATCATAATTTATAAGAATAATTATACTTTAAGGGATACACTCGAACATTATCTCGATAAACATGATCCCTGTCGATGTCGTTCAGGTATGTTCTTTTCTTTCAATACATCAAATATTTCCATTTTTATAAAGGGTTTCTCACTTTCAATTTCAATTAAGACATATTAACTTTTCGAAAACTTGAATCAAATACATTCAAACCATTATTGATCAAATGAAACATTAGTGCTTTCATAACTGGTTTTTCTCCCACTGATTTTCATTCATTTAATTTAAATGAGTTTTTAATACGATTAAGGGTTGTAAATAAGTGAATATCAATTGAAATAAAATTGAATTAGCATTGATTAAAGGCTATCGGATTGAATAAAATTGAGTTTGAAAACGGTTTGCCTTGATATTAGAATTAGTTATTGCCAAATGAATTGCGTAATAAGTAAAGAATGTGTCGACACAACCAATCGTTAGTTGCTTTCACTTTCTTTGAATAGTTAAACTAATATTTGCGTTCACATAATTAGTGAGATCATAAATCGACGAATCATTACATTTTCATTATTATAACAATTTCACAGCAAAAGTTATGTATGCGAACAAATTTTCACCTCAAGGATAGCATTAAAACCTCAATTATACCTGTGTTATATTGGGTGTTAAGAAAACTACTTTTCATTCATGTGATATACTATTCCCATAAACATGTAATAAGAAGTCTTTAACAACTCTTATCGATCTTAAGTAGATCTTAATTATTCATTAAAAACTCGTTCCTTTAATTAGAGATTCGCGAACAATTTCAAACCGAATTAACTCAACTTTACTTTAATATTTATTTATTAGGACATCGCTATTCATATTCGGCTCGATTATCAATGACACCTTCTAAGGGTATATCAAATTCACCACAAATGCAGGTCATATATAGCAGGTTTGATCAACAATTACAATCACAAATATTATTTTTTAATATCAAATAATATCAAATAATTATATGAATAGTAAATTATTGATTATAATATAAGATGATTGTTTGGGAAGAAGCAGTCTAATGAGTGCCCCACCATATGTATTACAAATATTTAAATATTATTCATTATTTGTATATCAGATAA
>JAQFXV010001151.1:0-15012 GCA_034694065.1 Camisia spinifer
GTCCCACTGCTGAGCGACTGATAACTGTTGCTGTAATGAACAGTTCAAAAATTGGTTTATCATTAATACAATTCATTCAACAGTTCAACAAAACATTATAATAGACTCTATACCTGAGGCTGTTGTTGTTGCTGTTGTTGGGATTGTTGTGGTTGTGATTGTTGTGCAGCAGGAGTTGAACCACTTTTATGCCTCGCGTGATGAACATTATTCTTCCTCTGAGTTTGTTTCTTATTTGATTTTTTATTACCACTTGATTTCTTGTGTTGTTTTATATTAGAATTATTCCCATTATTATTATCTTTGGTTGAATTGTTTTTTGAGCCGTTGCCACCGCTTTCTAGGTTTTTACTGTTTTGATTATCATTACTGTTTTCCAACATATCTATTGAGTTCAAATTCAAGTTTATCAATATTTTAATTTTTCTGGCAACTATTTTTTCGTAACAAATCAAATATAATAAAATGTTACACTTATTTGAATTGATAGAAAACATTTAATGTAAAATTGTTTTATAGAATTCATTTTGACTCAAATAGCCTTTAAATAGTTTGAACTCATACTATATTTTCAATTATGAGAATCCTTAACTCCAACTTTTTTTTATTCAATCTTTAGTTTAATAATAGTTGAAAAACTGCTTCTCATTTTCAATATAGATGTAACACATTTGAAGACATAAACCAGAGATGCAAAAAACGATACATAGACTAACATATAGCTAATCCTATAATCTTAGAACCGATCTTTACCATTCTCGAGACGAAAATAATGGATAGCATAGCATGAGTGACTTATGCGGTCAAATGATCTCTTATTAAATCTTTAAGTTTAAGATAATGCGTTTCTATTACCAAACACACAATTTATAGCTCAAGCATGCAATTCATATATAAATATCAAAGAATATTGAAGTGAATAATAGCTTTCTGTGAAATATAATCGACAAACAAAAGAAAGAAATAAAGTAAGGTTAGGAAAACAACTATTAAATGCATTAAAGATTGCGTTAATTACTAACCCATTGATTCTTCATCAGTTGGATTCCCAGAGTTATTGAGCAAATCAATACTTTTAGAAGAGTCAGACTGTTGTTGTTGTTTCTGTTGTTCCATTTCTATCTCTTTTATCGACTCTTCCAACACGTTTGGCCAAAAATCACCTTTAAATTGAAAATTAGCGTTAAATGAGAGAATTTTGTAGAATATTTCAGCAGATCTTACCTTCAAAATAAGGGAGTTCTGAAGCGTAACGAAAGTTATCTTCTGTCGCCTGCTTTAAGATGTCCTTATAGTCCAAAACAATCCGTTCAATTATTCCTTTATCTAACATTTTTTTATACCATTCTTGCAATCGCTTTGGTTTTGGTATTTTTTGTTCGGTTGGATGACAATGAAATATGTAATCATCCCCTTAAAAATATGAACTAAATGTTAGTAAATAATCAAATTGGTACAGATAAACACCACCTTCAGAAGGGGGACATGCCCATATATGCGCCATTGTGTACCCTAATTGTTTTGTATAATCTAAATATCCGAGTAATATCTCGTGATACACAGCTGTTCTGTATTGCTTTGGTCTGAAGAAGTAAACAGAATCCAAATATGCTAAATATACACGTCTATCAAAAACATAAAAACAAGTCATTTAATAATTTTTACGCTCAAATATTTTCATTTAATTACCTGGTATTTGGAGGACTGCTATCAGAGCCATATTCTTGAACATGCATTCCGAAAAAGCAAACATCTGTTCCATCTATTTCTTCGAAAGCGAATAAAGCTTTAGCACGATATGGAAAAGTGTCCGGCCATTCACGAGTGTCTACATATCTATTAAAATATATAAACAATCCATTGTAGACATTGATTGATACATATTTGACAACTCAATTAATTTTAATCCTTACCTTTGTTTCATCCCAGGTTTAACTTCAACATATTTTTCTGAACTCGCGACTACTCTTATTGATACTTCTCCTGCACCGCAATCTTTTTTACGTAAGAAGTTATTCACTCTATTTTCTATATAATTTCCAAGTTTTGATTGAGATAATCCTTAAATATTTTAAAGAAATAATAATTAGTATCAGTTATAGAGATATAAACAGATTTTAACAAACGTTTTGCACAAAATTTGTTGTCTTTTCGTCTTCGACCGTCTCTTCTTAAACATCCATCACATGTAAACCTATAATGAATTAAGTTTTAAAAATGATGAGTTGAAATGTTTTGAATTAAATAATTATAATACCCTTCGGGCCAAATCGGGTCGAGATGAAGGACACAGATTTGGTGTAATTTTCGACCACAATCTTTGCATTCAACAAATGGTTCGACATCTAAGTGATCATTTTTGCATTCTATAAATTGATTTTTAGGAATTGTTTGAGTGTTAGATGAAGTGGGATCGAGTCCGAGCGCATCGCCAACAGTCACGACTTCGCCCGGAATATCAGAAAAACATTTCAAACAATAAGTATATCTGTATGAAAATAAAATAATCATTAAAATCTTTGTCAAATCATTAGTAAAGTTATAGTAAAACAAACCTATTTTGATAACTCATATATTTTGCATCTCTAGGAATAGTACACAATTGTTTTCCAAAACAACATAAAATTTGAGGCTGAAAAACATATTTACGACCACAACAATAACCTAAACTCTGCATAACTGGATCTATTTCTGATTCAAATACTTCTGATAACTAGTGAACGAAAATTTCTGATTAATATATGTTATTCTTGAAAAGCTAAATAATAATAATAAGAAAAAATGCATTACTTTTGTACAATATCTATAAACTCTGGAAGTTTTTCTGTTATAAAGCCAGGCGTTATCAAACATGAGCCAAACATCGTCGACATACTGCCAGGGGTCAGCGTATTGACCTATTATTCATTTCATTACAAATTCATTAATTCTTTTATAAAACTTTATAATCAATTAAATACCGGTATCGAGTTTTTTCTTAATCGTCGACAAATCCATTGGTCTCTTAACTATTTCAAAATAATCTGGAATCTGGAGTAATGTCGGGTCAACGGGTTGTCTAAATGGAAGTGATTCCGGGTCCTGACGATATAGCTTTTCGAGAGTAGGCATTAAAGCTTGACGTAATTCGTCGGGTTGAAACACTTTCTTCTGAACTCTTCGCGTAACCGGTTTAAGTGCTGTCGATGTTGGCGGACATACAGGAGCTGCAGGTTTTATATCAGGCTTTATATCATTAGTTTCAGTGGAAAGAGCAGGCGATGCGACCGTTTCTTTCTTTACTTCATCCGTTGAAATCATTTCTTCTGCCTCTTTCTTCACTTCAATCAATGAATTAACGCTAGGATTTGAAGCACCGGAAGTGTCGTTATTTATTGCAGGCTCTTGTTTAACACCAGAAACTGATGGAACATTTGGTGTGTGAGCTCTCGGTGTTATGGGAGGAATCGATGGCATTGAAATGAATTCATCCAATGGTTCGGATTTGATTGTGACGACGGACTGATCCATTGGTTGACCTTTTTGTGACAGTAATGTTTGTTGAGGTGTTTGCGATGTCGTTGGAACAGATTGTGGTCGAGGAGGAGGTGGTGTTGCCGTCGTTGATATTGATTGCGGTTGAGGAGTATTAGGCTGTTGTTGTTGTAAAATGCCTTGTAATGTATTCGAACCATTATTTACAGACATATTATTTGTCATGAAATTATTATTACTATTATTACTACTATTAATATTATTAGTATTATTGTTATTATTATTATTATTATTATTACTACTACTATTAGTGGGTCTGTATTGTGGTTGAAGTGATTGAGCAGTTTGTTGTGGAGAATGATTGGGTCCGGTTTGAGATATGAAGTATTGCTGTTGTTGTTGCTGTTGTTGTTGTTGCTGTTGTTGTTGTGGCTGTTGTTGTATTGACGAGTTTTGTTGAGGATTGAAATGCGTCTGTTGTGAAAGAGTGACATTAGGCGGCGGAGGCGCTAAACCCACTCTCTGTTGGTTTTGTTGAAGAGTTAGTATATTTGGCTGTTGGCCACGAATTGGCTGCATTGGATTCGGTGACTGTACTAATGTATTGGGTATTGTTTGCTGTTGTTCTCGCCTTTTCTGTCTTTTCTCTTCCAATTCCTTTTGAATTTTATATATTTTTTCAGCCAAAAGATGATAATATTCTTCGCGACTGTTCGCCTGGTCATACATATCTCCCTCAACTTTTTTAGCATAAGCCACAAGATTAACCATTCGTCTGTCTTGACATGCATTTGGATCCGGTGTCGGAAATATTGCCTGAACTATCTTTTGGACTAAATGATTGCGTAAGTCAGGAGTGACCGACCCGTGCCATTCTTTGGTTTGTGGCTGTTGTGGCTGTGAATATGGAGATGTTTGGCTTTGATTTAATCTATTGGATGACAATTGTGGCTGAGATGGAGTCGGAGATGAAGTAAATGGAAGTCCCAGTGCCTGATACGCCCGTTGCATATCTTGTTGATGTTGTAACATCTGTTGTTGCTGTTGCTGTTGTTGCTGCTGTTGTTGTTGCTGTTGTTGTTGTTGTTGTTGCTGCTGCTGCTGACTCTGTTGAGTTTGCGGTTGAGTCGATACAGCAGCCATCGGAGGCTGTGTTGGATTCGGCAATAATTGTGATAATTGTGAAGTGTTTGGCAATAATTGTGACAATTGATTTGGAAGAGATTGTTGTTGCTATGATTCAAATAAAATAAATGAATGCCTTTCGAAATAAAGCTTAACTAAGTTATGATTCTAAAGAAATATAAAGTACCTGTTGTTGTGCCCTACGATCTGATGCTTGTTTTAAAGGCAGACAAACAGGACAATCACCGCGCGTACAATTTTTCCAGTGAGATATGATTTGTCTCGAACTCGCACAATGAGCGACATTACAAGACTTGCCTGAAATGGATTGAATTGATTGTTAAGATAAAGAACTGTAAAAATAGTTAATAAATAAATAAAGAATACTAACCGGCTGTACAGGTTGTCATATGATTGAGAACATTCTTCATAGTCGGACAGTGAGGTAAAGAGCACTGACGAATAGTTTCATTTCCTCCATTCTGTCTCTGCTGTTGTTCTCTTCGCTGACACTTATGGGCGTGCAATAGAAGGACTAATTGCTGTTGAATTAATTTACGTTTTTCAGGATCAGTGGTTGCAGTGTTTGGCGCCGAAGGCATCTGTCCGGGAGTGGACTTCAATTGTGCGGTTGGAAGTGATGGCGGAGGCGGTTGTGCTGCGGGTTGTTGTTGAAGAACTTGCTGTTGGGGTTGAGTTTGAGGCATGTTATAGCGAAACTGTTGCTGTTGTTGTTGTGGTGGTTGCGTTAGTCTCTGTTGAGGCTGTTGTGCAGCGAACTGTTGCTGTTGAAGATAATGCTGTTGAAGAATTTGCATGTGAGGGACGGGTTGAATAGAATTTGGGTTCTGTTGTTGTTGAGCCGCATATCTGATCTGTTGTTGTTGTTGAGGACGAGGCTGTGGTGGTATTCCTAACTGTTGTTGAAGTGTAGATGTGTTCAACATTCTAGTCTGTTGTTGACTTTGTTGCTGAATATTGTTCACTGTCTTCGCCTGTAATAATGCGGACAAGTTTTGATGCGGTTGTTGTTGTAGTGATGGTGTAACTGATGAAAGAGTTGGAGTGACTGTTGTTACAGATGATGAAGAGTTCATATTGACTCCAAGAACACCATTATTATTGTCAACATTATTAGTAGTGGTAGTGGTGGCCAACTCTTCAGGCAATAGTTCTAAATAACTAAATATAGAGTCAGTTGAATCACTTGTTTTCTGTCTTTTGCTGGGATGCGGTTGTGATGGCATTGATTCGTGATTCATATTATTTGATGAAGTGGTCGACGCATTCCCCACACTATAAGGCGATTGACAGACAGATGTGGTCACTGTTGACACCGATGTCGCAACTGTTCCGATATTATTCATATGATCGCTCATTATTACTATTATTATTCAATTTATATTCAAAACAATTTTAACTCTTTTTTTACTAATGTGTTCACAGAAATTCATTCTTATGTGTTATGACAAGTGATCAAAATCAATGAGTTTTACTTCAAGTAAATTCATTGTCAATATAAATCAATTTAACTATTTATAAATTTATATAATGTTTGTTCAATACTATAATTATATACAAACATATAATCAATTAATTGTTTCGATTAATCTTTCAAATATTGGTTCTAATAATAAGTTTATAATAAGTTTATAATAAGTTCTATATATTATGCTTTCAACAGATGACAGAAATGCTATGCTTTATATATCTTACAAATAATTATGTATTTTTATTATACAATACTATGATATCTATCAATCATTAAATAGTTAAATAATTAAATCAATTAATGCCCAAAAAGTTAAGTTTAAATTAAATGATAATAAAATGAATGAAAAATATAGCACTTATTATAACAGTTGACATAAATATAATAAACTTTAAAAACTAACCAAATATTGACTCAATTCAGACAAAATAATTTTTCATCACTAATAATAAATAAATTATAATATAATATCAATTAATTTATAATAATATTAAAGGTATTGATAGATATATTAATGTAATTATAATGTATTGACCGCTTATTATTGATACTGATATACGATTTGAATAATAGTGATAACTATTATACTCAATGTTCACAACAAACCAATCAAATTAGCATTTTATTCATTCATAAATATTATAATTGATGCACAAAATAACTAATATTACACTCATTAATGTTCACAATTTATTAATCATAATCAATGTCACAATCTTTTCATTCAAAGCTCATCTTCATTCAAAGCGATGAGGAGTCCATCATATCATTGCTTATAAGCGGCTCCACTCATATCAACAATAATATAACCAATAATATAGTGTAGATCTCAATACTCTCTCAATTTTTTACAATATATATGAGCGCTATCTCTCTCTTCACAACTAATTTAATTATTACTTCACTCAACGATTTTAATAAACTATTTTATTTCAAACTATTTTATTTACAATTTATTAATTATTAAGTTTTATATTCAACAAGAGATCACTTCAATTAATTATTTGCTTAAATGACAAAAATTTATTATTTTTAAGTCCAACAAATATTCACTCTTATCGGCCATTTTGTATAGCATTCAATATAAAGAAATCACTCAAATTCACTCATTGGACACAGACTTATACGTCAACACATACTATATCTTACAATTAATTACGACTTTCCAGCCATTCATTTCGACCCTATTTTCGGCAAAAACTTCATATAATTGGAGGCTTTTTACGAAAGTTCGTAAGCATAACAAGTCATAGAGTTTTATCATAACTTTTTAAGAATTCTTAACTCGATTTCTTTCGTAAATTTTAAGATTTTTAACTTAAAATTACCTTTCATTGAATTCTTGCTCTTCCGACGAATTTTCTATAAATCCAAAACAGATCCCATTTGACACTTATTATTAATGAAGCGAAAATTACAATCTTTGATATACAGTTTGTATATAAAACTCATTGAAAATTCAATAAAACAGAAAACTCCTAATTAAGTATGAGTTTCAAAAATATTTGGAAAATCAAACATTCAATAAACAGTTGGAATGAAAAAACGTATAATATTCGTAACTTTTTCGTAAGAGTTAACCAAAAAACCGAAAAGTTCGTAAAAATGTTCTTACAATAAGAATAAGTTCTTAATAATAAAGAGTTATTTTCATTGAATAAGAAGTTAAAAAATAAAATAATTCAATTCTTAATATCTTTCGAAAACTAATCAGTCGTATATGTTTTCAATTATGATAATGTTTTGCATATCTTTCGTAAATGAAATAGGATTTTCAGTTTCACAGACTTTTTAAACTGAATGCAAATCACTCTATTTCTCCGTTAAGAACACAATGTAAAGAGTCCTCTATTGACAGAAATATAAAACTCCATCGATTTTACGAAAATTATCGAAAAGTCAATGAAGTTTTATATTAGCTTTTAATAGAGAGCACTATTCATAGTGATCACAACGGAGTAAAAGCATGAAATATTGCTCTTTAAGGAATGCTATAATAAATTATTACTTTATTATTATTTATAATTTATATCCAATTGAATGCATTTACATTCCTATAGAAAACTTTTCATTCTTTCGTTTGATGTCTATTTCAAAACTAATTGAAAACTAACTAAATGTACAATTGATATATTCTTTATAATAAATGAATTCAAATTTCTAATGTTCTAAAGGTTTATAACACTATTACAAAACTTTCTCATCAAATATCGTTCAATATATAGTGTTTTTCATTTCTTAGAAAACTTTCTTAATAAATAAATTGTTAAATGAGTTGTTTTATTAATATCAGCAGATTATAAGTTCAGAATTCAATAAAAATAATTAACATTTAAAACAATTTTCAATAAAACTATCGATAATTTGTGTGAAAATTTGAATTGAAAAAGAAGTGAATTGTGTTGAGAATGAGGTGAGAAATATATAGCTATTCAAAACAGTATTCAATAATATCTATATTGAGATCAATTCAATCGATATATTTATTATAAGTTATTTAATGTTAAATATTATATAATTCTAGTATTAATGCGTAATTCAGTGTAATGTTTGCCTAATTTTAAAATGAGGTTAAGTTTTAATAATATTATGCAAAAAACAGTTTAAAGTTGTAATTATTTGAATATCAGTATTAAGACAATAGACTTTGCATGAAATTCAATGTGTTTGAAAGCTTTAGAGCAATATTTTTGCATCAGTGAAAGTGTGTTCAATAGACTAATAGAAAACTTATGGGTTAAAGAGATTCATCAGTTTAAACATTTACGCATTCATGTTATTCAATCCATATTACAATTGATGAGTAAATACTGCCTGAGTATAGGGTTTCAATTGAAAGGCTCTGTAATGTGTTTAAAATATATAAACATTTTCAAATGACTTAACTATAAGTGAAAATATAGAGGAATTCATTGTTTTGTGTACTAAAGAATTTCACATCAATTTTCATTCATCTCTTCATAAATATCAATAATAATCGTGAATATTATATAAAATAGATTCAGAAATATTATGATAGAAATTATGACATTAGTTATTAAAACGAATATTAATATAAATAAATTGATAAATAAAGTACTAGTCTTTTAAATGTTTACTAAAACACATCTGTATATCAAATGTTAGCGATTTGTTAACCACTTCTTCAGACAATACATTGAAATATCAGATAATATTAGTATTAATTGATAGTAAAATCAGTTATTATTAGTATTATTATTATAATCAATAGTGAAATGAATGCTCAAAATGGTATAAATTCATCGGTGATTAATAATGAAGAAGGAAATGATGAGCCGGAAGTTGACATCACTATAAGTAATGTTGTCTCAAATTTTAGTGTCAAATGCCATCTAAACTTAAGGCAAATCGCTTCAAATGGATCTAATGTTGTCTATAGAAGAGAACAATCCGTGAGTTTTCATATCTATGTTTTAATTACTAATTAAGTGTTGATTTCAAATTAGATGATTTTAATGAAAATACGTGACCCTCGCGTCACAGCTAGTATTTGGTCGTCTGGAAAGATCACATGTACGGGAGCGACAACTGAAGATTCGGCAAAATGTGCCGCACGAAAGATCGCTCGATGTCTTCAGAAGTTAGGCTTTAAAGTCAAATTTAGCAGCTTTAGGATCGTTAATGTTTTGGGAACTTGTATTCTTCCGTTTGGTATCAAAATTCATGAATTCAGTGCTAACAATAGAAGCTCTGCCAGGTTTGCATTCAAATTACATTTTTGCAAATCTTTTGTAACTTTATCAATACATTACTTATCTATATATGATTTCAATTGTCTTAAACATGTTATACCTCTAATTCTCTATTAGGTATTCAATTCTTTTTACTAGTATTTAAGTGAAAATATTTGAATAATAGATAAAATGATTAAATGACTAATTGATTAATTGGTTTATTGATTGATAGTTATGAGCCTGAACTACATCCGGGAGCGACCTATAGAATGAAAGACATAAAAGCAGTACTTAAAATATTCCAAACGGGAGCGATCACTATAACAGCTCCGTCTGTTCTTAATGTTCAAATTGCTGTCGAAAGAATATATCCATTAGTTCATGAATATAGGAAACCAAAACCGCCTCAATCTAGAAAAGCATCTCAAAAAACTAATAACGAAAAGGAGAAATCGATGGAAAAGCGATTGAATGTTATCAAAGACTTCACTGATAGCGGCACTGATTTTACTGATGAGGAAAATATTGATTGTTTAGATGAATCAGAAGATGAAGATATAGACAATTACTCCGATAAATCTGATTAATATTTTAATGCTTTCTCTTTGTAATGATTCTCAATAATAATTTTCGATTTTCATATTTTTAACATATAATTATTTTCCAAATTGTTCTGTGATATAAACAGACTGTTAGTAAACAAGACTTTTCATAAGTTCATATTTCATTGATCTCATAATTATAAGTTGTTCTGATATTTGTCTCATTTCTAACATTCAAATTGTAGTTTTAAAAATTCTCTTTCATGTAAACAATAAATAAGTTTCATTATCGATATTACTTTAGAAGAGTTCTCATAATTAATTAACTTTATTATCATTTAATAACCACTAAACATAATTCTTAGTTTACATACTTTACTAACTAGTAATTTAAGTTCATTTTATTTATTTATATATATATATTGTATATTTATTTAAAGTATTCTTGGCTGGAATGCAATGAATGAATGATTCATTTAGAATAAAATCAAATTTCTCGACTAGTGTGTGATATATATTTTCAAACCCCACGACATGACAGTCACAAACACCGAATGATTACATTGTTATTGTTTTTTATTCGAAGCAGTGTTAACATTAGCAGCCACTCCACCGCCTGTCTGTCTTGGATAGTATTCTGCAATAGTTGCCTGTGGTATACGTTTAAGCATTTCTTTGGGGAAGATTCTCAACAATTGCCACCCGATATCCAACGATTCAAAAACTGTGCGATTTTCGTAATTTCCCTTTGATTTCAAGTTTAATTGACTTCATTAAAAATATCGGTTGCCTTTCGATAAATTAATTGAAAGAATGATTGATTACCTGTGAAATGAAGTTCTTTTCAAACTTTCCTAAAAATTCCAAATAGAGTAAGTCTTCGGGAGTGAGGGCTTCCTCTCCGACGACAGCTTTCATTGCCTGTACATCTTTGCCGATAGCATAACAGGCATACAATTGATTGGAAACATCCGCGTGATCTTTACGTGTCATCCCTTCTCCAATAGCAGACTTCATAAGACGACTCAAAGAGGGCAATACATTAATTGGTGGATATATTTGTCTGTTATGTAATTGTCGTTCAACATAAACCTGTCCTTCAGTAATATAACCCGTAAGATCAGGAATAGGATGAGTGATGTCATCGTTAGGCATTGTAAGGATTGGAATCTGTGTAATGGAACCGTTTCGACCCTCGACACGACCCGCGCGTTCGTAAATAGTGGCCAAATCTGTGTACATATAGCCGGGGAATCCACGTCTACCGGGAACTTCTTCACGAGCAGCTGAAACCTTTATAATACCGGTAATTATTAGTTAATTGATTTATAGATCTATGAAATGGGGGTCGACTGGTCGACATCCGACTGACCGACATTTGCAGAATTTAATCAATTAATGATTGAAATTCAATTTTTAAATTATGAATCAAATATGATTTTAATTCAGTTTTTAACGTAGAATCTGAATATGAAATCCATTTGTGTCTATCTATTATGGATTTGATATTCGGATTCTACGTTTAAAACTGAATTAAAATCATATTTGATTCATAATTTAAAAATTGAATTTCAATAATTAATTGATTAAATTGTGCAAAATGTCGGTGAGTGGGATGTCGGCGAGTGGAGTGCGACCCATGAAATGGATGTTTTACTTCACGCAATGCTTCGGCATATGAAGACATATCAGTGAGAATGACGAGTACATGTTTTTCACATTGATAGGCCAAATACTCGGCTGTTGTGAGCGCTAATCGCGGAGTAATAATACGTTCAATGGTTGGATCGTTTGCTAAATTCAAGAATAAGCAGACATTTTCCATGGATCCGTTCTCTTCAAAGTCTTGTTTGAAGAATCGGGCGGTTTCCATATTGACACCCATTGCAGCAAAAACAATAGCAAAGTTATCGTCGACCACTTTCTTTCCCGGCAACTTAACTAACCCTCCCTGACGACAGATTTGAGCTGCAATTTCATTATGCGGAAGACCAGCTGCTGAAAAAATTGGAATCTTCTGTCCTCTGGCTATAGAATTCATTACATCAATCGCTGAAATCCCTGTTTGAATCATTTCTTCGGGATATATTCGAGAATAAGGATTAATAGGTTGTCCCTGAATATCAAGATAATCTTCGGCCAGAACTGGTGGCCCGCGATCTATGGGTTTTCCCGAACCGTTGAAAACTCGTCCCAACATATCCTCAGAAACAGGTGTTCGCAAAATATCGCCTTTAAATGCAATTTAATTACGATTTTAGTTATTTTCAACATATTATTTAAACCTAAATCTTAATAACCTGTGAATTCGCAAACAGTATGTCGAGCGTCGATACCAGACGTGCCCTCAAATACTTGAACCACAGCTTTATTACCGCTCACTTCTAACACTTGACCCGTACGAGCGGTTCCGTCCGCCAGAACTAGTTTTACAATTTCTGCATATTTGGGAAACTTTACGTCATCGAGAATAACAAGGGGTCCGTTCACTCCCGTAACCGACTTATAGGTCAGTCTCGGCTGTGATATATAATCTCTCGTAACGGCCAGAGTGTGGGTCTTCGCGCCCGCGTCTCCGCTCATCCATTCGTTTACTGTCATTGCTTTCTATTTATATATTTCTATTCAATAATTACTTTAGTTTTTTATCAAATTCAACATTTTATTCATATTTTACTTTTCAATAATTACTCAATAATAATACTAACCTATTATTAATTTAATATAAGTTTAATAATAATTGTGGTGATAAATATGTTGTCGACACACCTCCTCTTGAAGAGCATATAAATTGCAATAAAAATATATGTTTTATGAAAAGGGGTTAAAGTCTTCCCTAATATATAGAGGTCTACGTTATAAAGGTTTGGATCAATACTAGGTTTGGATAACTTTCAAAACTTTATTATTTGATAACTTATATAATTTTTTTATGATTGATTTGATGTTTCAAACACTGAATAAACTTTTTGAAAAATTAAATAAAATATAATGTCATTTTTGATTTAAACTTTTCAAATAGAACTTTTTTATTCATAAAAGATTAGAAAATAAATAACTTATAATAGGAATACTTTGAGAAATGAGTTGTAGTTTTGAATTATTGTGAAAATTCAGAACAAAAGCTTAAATATTGTTTAACTTTGATTTTGGTTTCAATAATATATTAACCTTAAATCGAAGCGATATCTCGTTATGAGAATAAAAGTCCTAAAAAATGAATTCAACATTAATTGAAAATGAAGTATTTTGTGATTTTTTGATGTCTCGCATCTGTTAATAGTTGTAATGCTTTAAACTCGAAAACTTGATAATTAGATAATAAACAGAACCTTTATTTCTTACCGATTATTGCTTACTGTGGAGTCAGCTTTTCATAAATGAATGAAGTTTTTCATTTCAATGAATTAAGTATTACTTAATGCTCAACAGAGGTATGCATTCATAGCACAAAAGAATTGGGATTAAGAGTCAATTTTTCAAATCTGAAAATTAAATGTTGAATACAATTATAGTAAACTTAAAAGCTTTTTCTATTCAAATATAACTCAAATTAATTTTTAAAAATTAAATCTTTATTATAAAAAACAGAACATTAATATTTTTAATAAATTGTTTTTAACATTTGTGGACTTTTAAGGAATGATTCCTTTGAAAATTAATGACTAACAAATTGACTGAAAAAATAACTGCAATTATGATGTTTTACATCAAATATGAAAAAAGAAATTATTTTGAGATAATAATAATAAAATAATTTCGAATGATTTAGAAATAATAGTTAATTGAATTGAATTTTGTTCAAACAAATTGATTGAGACAATCATTTAAAGCATTGCGAATTTCTTGATTGAAAATCGTTTCATCAAAATCATCGCTGAATGAGTTGACAGAAATGTCATACTTTGGAGACAATATGTTTTGTTGAGAGATAGCATTTTGTTCGTCTGATATAACCATTAGTTTTTCATTGAATTCAACTTTGAAAATATCATTAATAAGTTCAACGAATTTGCATTCAATCGGTGTTTCATTTAATACGTATTGTTCGATAGCAGAGAAATCTAAATTTTTATTAATTGGTGAGCAATGCAAGGCTTGAGGCGAAAGATTTTGATATTTATTCATGAGTTTTCTGCAATATTTAGATTCGATGCGCTCTTTATTCCCGAAATCAATGAAAAAAACTTCCACAAAATCGTTATCAACGGAATAGATGTAAGCCCTGTACCAGTTTTCGTCAACTGTATATCTGGCGGCTATTATAACATCTTTGGAAGCCTTCAATTCATCACTTAATTCATAATCATTGGTATCAATGAATTTATTGTAAAACTCAGTCATATTATCAACGATTCCTTCAATTTCGTCATATTTTTCTTCTAATTGACAATAAATTGATTTTAATGAATAAGAAGCAGTTATATAAACAATTTTTTTGACCCCCAATAAACTCGATAAATGATTTGACACTAATTGTGATGATTGAGTCGAAAAAGATTCATCTTTAGCTTCACTTCTATTTATCTCATCTTTAGTTAATTGACTCAAATTTTTCACATTTATATTACCATTTGATTCGATTGAATTGCAATCAATTTGACTCTCTTGTAATGAATTAGTTTTAATTTCTTCATCTCTGGTTTCAATCAATAGATAATTTTCTGACAATTCTTCATCTTTG
>JAQFXV010001152.1:0-15005 GCA_034694065.1 Camisia spinifer
GGGCGGGCTCGGGCCAAGCATTTGGGCCCGATGTTCACCTCTAATGTCGTATATAACAAATAGCTGTCATTTCAAGAAAAATGAGTCAAAAATCATTCATTTTCTGTCAAAATACTGTATGAACCTATATTAATAGTATAGATAGTATATCATACATTATGTAATTTTTTATATTTTATTAGTTTATTTTTTGGTTCAATGATTTTGCTGAACAAATAATTTTCATTTAGTCTAAAAGAAAACTCAACAACTAATGAAAGGATAAGACAACGTTTTTTATTATAAATGACTAACTTGTTTTGCTATTATTGAACTTATCCAGAGGAGAAGGCGACCAAATGAATAAAAGTCGGGGATTAAAAATAGTTAATTCCTATCTGAAAATCCCGGACTTTTACTTAATAGGTCGCCTTCTCCTCTGCAGTAATCATATTTGAATTTAAGGCTTATAAATAATTTTGAAACTTATTTTATTCATTCGATTAAGATTAATATCGTTTGTATAAACACTCGCGTAAACATAAAATATAAACGACAAAATTATAAGTTGAATATTATTGTAATCTCTTTTGGGATCAAAATGATTTATCAAACTTTAGTCAACAGCTTTTTTGTTGAAAATTTTGTATAATTTACCCCCAGATTGAAATTATAAAAATCCAAACTTGAAAGTTGATTTTATTTTATTATTTATGCGATCAATGATCAAATTTGAAGGAAGACTTAATCATTTGGATAAATTGTGTATAACTAGAATTTTATCAACTAACTCATGAATTATTACTATTCATATAACTTTGTTTAGACTTCAGTGCAGATACAATAAATGCATAAATTAAGCAAAACGGCTATTAATGTTATGAAAAAGCTTTCAAGATAATAATATATTTTATTTGTCAATGAATCTAATCGCAAATTATGATTTGGATCACAAATAACTTTGTTTTGGTTACTCTATTTGGTTGCTATGCATTCTTATTGAATACACGCATTTTCAAACTAAAATCATATATAAATTATGGTCTGAAACATAATGATCGCAAAATAAAAATAAAATTTTATGCTGTCGGTTAAATTAATTATAACAATTTTCAAATAGTATCTAAACTTTTCCTAGAGGAACGTGTTTTGCAATGGATTTAATACCTGATCAAGAGTTTATTTCATCTGAATATACATCGAGCTCCACATCGAATGTAACCCTAACCTGTCCTTCATGTCGAATAACTATTACTCCAAACAGACAGCGTTCAATGTGTCCATTTTGTGGCAATTTTTATGATCCAAATGTTGACTTAGACCTCAATCTAAGATCAAATCCTAGGTTAAGGGATACCTCACATGAGGATACTCTTCATTTACCGAGAATTGTAAGTATGAATAAACTTAATTATTTGTTAACAATAAAAAAGTTCTTAATAAACCTGAGTTCTGAGACCTGAGTCTTTTTGTTAATCTTATCAAACATTTTTCCAATTTTTTTATTATATTTCCCAAATGAGTGCCAAATGAAAAGTTTAAAGTGATAGAGAAAGTAATTTTACAGCGCAGTTGACCTTTATTTGAAAGGTCACTTTACAATTACTTCTATTCCAATTAACAGTTCATCCGTAATATGCATGAAGAGATGCTCTGAATAATTCATTTTTCTGAATGTATTATTTTGAAAATGTGTTCATAAAGAGTTAAAGAGTTCAGACTATGAAATTATTTTACTAGCAGTTCAAATGAATTGAATCGAAACAAAACTTCTAGAATTAAACCCAAATTACTATTGAGTTCAGCTTTAAAAATTTCGAAATATTCGAACAAACACTGAAAAAAAAATCTAGAATCGATTTTTGAATTAAATAGAATTGAAATAATTTTTCGGTAATTACACTGAAACCCTATTTATAACTAATTAAAATAGGATTCTCATCGACCAATATTAAGAGTAACTGGATTTGGACCACTTATAACAGATGGATTGGGTAATAATTAATCGATGACAACTATTTTGCATATGTTTACCACTCACTTAATGTTAAACAAAATGATTATTATAGGAGTAATTCATACTTACATAACTGGACTGTTATTTCGTCCGAATACAGAGCACATAACCCCTAATTTATACTTAACTTTACCTCCAATTCATGGCACTCGAGCTAATCATGCAATCGATGAATCCGCTGAATTTTCAGAAAGCAGACAAATAGCTAATTTTGGTCTCAGAAACAATTCAAAAACACCTGACTTCATAAAGAGAGCACTGGAAGACTCCGAATTGTCGCAAAACAACAAATTTATGTCTAATTCTATACATTATCCAAAACGTGATAAATCTATTGAAGAATTCAAGTAATAGATTATGATTGGAGGAAAAAATATTTCATTTTTATTTCTCAAATCATAGAAACCAATTGAAAATTGCGAGCGATTGTGCGGATTATACTTCTTTACATGATTTTTACGAGAAGACCTTTAGTTCTTATGTTGAGATAAATGCTCTTTTCAAACAGAGTCCTGATCAAGAAAGTGCCAAATTAACAGATCCTGAGCTCAAAAGTGAACTACTTTTCACAGTTTATGATGAATTGAATGATCTCGTATGAAAAAATTGATGGCTGAGTATATTTTTGTTCATTTGATTTATTTGTTTAATTTTTTATTCAAGCCTTCATTCATAAGTAAAGCAGTATTGAAAGGTGTAATCGCTTCACTTACTTCTAGTGATCAGTATGTCATTCAAAAGTTACCGAATATACAGTATCTTCAATTTATTTTTTTATATTTATATCAGGCTTAAAGCAAAGGATGAAACGCGTGCACTATTTATTCTTTTACAAGTGAGTTATCAACTTCTTTATATCTCTAAAAATAAAACAATAAAACTTTCAAATTTGTGCCCAAAGAATCCTATATTTAGCAATCAGTCATCGTATAGCGTTTTTGCCCATTTGCTCAAACGTGTTGTAAATATCAATAGTGCAGACCATCAATTGCTGATCCATTGGTTTTCAAAGTAACTTCAATTTTTTCAATATTAAATAAATAAAAATTTATAATTTTAAATTATAAAGTTATTTCAAATGCCTCTCATTTACAAAAACTTAAGCTCACTCTTCAGTTCTTTCAAAATGATCATTATTATTGAATTTAATGAAACTTCAAGTAGAATTTATGCAATAATTTTAATTAATGAATAAAAGTCTTCAAAATGTTTTAATGGCTTTGATATTAAATATAAATTTAATGAAGCAATAAATGACTTAAGAATAAAAAAATCAATGTCTTTTCCTAAGAAAATATACTTCGCTTCAAATATATGAGTAATGAGAGAATAAAAAAAAAATCTTTTTCTGAAAGAGCTTGAATAGAATAGTAAAGAACTATTGATATTTTGATCTGAATGATACAAAATTAATACTAAAATTCAAATTATTTAAGTTCAGAACCTGAAAGGTTGAGATTACTCGTTAAGCGTCTTTTGCAATTTATTACTATTCGTGAGTTTCCACCAGCAAATCGTCATAAATTGCCCTCAATTAATAAGAGCCGCTTTTGGATCCCGTGTGCAACTCGTGTTCTCGCATTATTGAGTAAGAAAAAAGTTGAATAATGAGCTGAATAATGAATTCTATGCAATAACTTGTCTAAAATTGATGTACAGATGCAGCCAATAACAAAAATTTGCCCAATTTGATTAACTACACCGAATTCTACAATTATGCCTTAGACCACATCAATCTAATGTCAGAATATTACAGATGGCAAAATCCATCTAAAAATAACAGGCGAGAAATTTGACTCATTTTTTCTAGTATTTATAAATGTATTTCAAACCAATTTTAATATCTAATTGATTTTAGGTTTTCATATTGTCAATATCCTTTTGTGTTAAGCATTGTTGCAAAGAAAACGAGTGAGTAATAACTTAAATATTAGCATACATTTAGTAAAACTCAATTTCAATAGTATCCCATTAACTTATGTCAAATTTCTTAGTCCTTCAAAGAGATTCTGAACAACAAATGATACTGAATGCAAGGGTATGAAAAACTATTCCGAATAATAGTTTTTTAACAATAGTTCTAAATTATTATAACTTAGAATGCATTATTTGATTACTTATGTTAAGAGATTGTCGACTCACTATTAATTTATTGCATTGATTTTATAAGATTCAAAAATTAAATATATTCGAGTTTATTAATGTTTGACAGTGTATTCCCTACAGCAAAGTCTTCTAAATCGTGCAATACATCAACAAGTGGCAGATATAGATGTATTCTTTCTTAATTTAAACATTCGAAGACCGAATCTCGTATCTGATTCACTGAATGAGGTAAAAATTATTTATTTGTTATTAAATTCATTGATTTTATTATAAATCATATTTTTGTATAGAATATTTCAATTTTCATAATTTCAATGCAACGATTCGTAAATAAGATTCCACTTTAAAAATTTGTTATCCAAATATTTTTTCTAGAAAAGTCACAGGAAAGAAATCATGATTCTAATTATGAGAATACAATTTACATAAGCATTTGCATAAAAATGAAATAATTTTTATTTCACATAAACTGTATTGTTATAGCTGTTGCTAATGATCATCCATTAAAGTTGTTGAATAGGCCTTTGTTTAATTGACTAATTTAAAAATCGATAAATGAATCGTAATTCTTTTCCTACTCTTAAAAATAGCTGAAGAAATTTCTTCAAAGTATGAAAGTATAGTTAAAATTAAAGTTCTACAGTTGAGAGCAAAAGCTCAATTTGCATGAGATTGGGATTTACTTCAGTAACAAGATTGAGGTTGATAAAACAATGAAATCCTAAATGCAAACCATTACTACTTAAGTTTCGTAAATTCTTAAACTTATTTCCTCTTTGCTTAAAAGTTCGACAAATATTTCGAATAATTTCATGTGGCCTCAGTTCAGTTAAATTTCAGATGAAAGTAAGAAGCTCATGCTGATCTGATCTGAGATTCCTTTGCTTAAGCTTGAGCTCAAGCTCAAGCTTAGCTTATGCTCTTCACTATTCAAATGAAAATAAGAATTCCTGTAATTGACAAACATTGAAATTTGAAAATCACTAAAAAATTCTTTGAATAATTGAAATTTCTTGTTAAAGAGTGAGCTATCATTAAACAGTCAACTTTACAATTACTACATAATTGAGCTAAAACTTCAACTTTCACAGTTGACTAATTTTGAGCGATAGCTTTTACCATGAGTTTTGAATTTAAAAACCTGGATTTGATCCTTGGCTTACTCTATATTTTATACTAGATTTTGTATGAATGAGAATTTCAATGAAATTTTGAGAATAAAATGTCAATTTGAATACGAAATAAAAAATCATGAGAATATCCATTATTATAACTTCTTTCGAACGAATATCTAGTATACTATATCTCGTTAATAATATTATTTAAACAAAAAATTTATAGAAATTTAATTTTAATACGCGAAAAGATTGCAAGAAAACAAAATGACCTCAAAAAGAAACTGAAAGTGACATTTGTTGGAGAACCAGGACTTGATATGGGAGGACTTACCAAAGAGTGGTTCTTGTTATTAATTAGACAGATATTTCATCAGGATTATGGTAAATACTTTTTAGTAAAGAAAAATATAAACAAAATATATCAAAGTTTCGAATCAATAGATAAATATAATGAATACACGATATATATTTATAAAATTCACATCCAAAAAATTGATTCAACTTAAAAGCATAAAGATATGAGTCCTTAGTTATCTAAAATTTGTAGTTTCTTTGAATAAATGCCAATTAATTTGGTTTATTTTGATTTTGAATCGAAGCTGATATAAGAGTTTGAGGCAATTACTTATAATTTATAATATCGATGATGATAATAATATTACATTAAAAACATTTCGAATTCAGGTATGTTCGTTTATCACAGTCAAGCGAGATGTTATTGGTTTAGTACAGCGCAAATGGGAAATCTTCGAGAATATAATTTGATTGGAGTCGTATCCTTTTGTTTTTCTATTGTTTTAATTCAATATTCTCTTATAACTAATTGAATTGAGTTCATTTCCTTAACTAATGATTGCTTTTAACAGTTGATGGGTCTCGCAGTTTACAATTCAATGTAATTCAAAATTTTATTACTTTCACATTCTTATAAATTGAATAGTTATCTACTGCATGAAAAGGTTATGCCATTTACAATAATAATAGCAAAGGAAAAAACAAATAACTAACTACTGCTCGATTCTATTATGGCATTGCATTTTTCTTTTTCATGAGTATAAGTTTACGCACTGCCTATCGATTGCTAAATCCAATAATAATAACAATAAGTGAATGTTTTGTGAATTCAGGCAACATAATAACAATTTACATAATTCTTTTCGCATCAAAAATGTGTTTATGAATTTAGAACTATCATTAACCACACTCAAGATATAGTATTAATATATTAAGATAAATGCCTTTTCAACACCCTTTTTGCATGATTTTAAGTTAAAATTCAATTCCATTGAATGAGAATGTTTCAAATGGATAACGGCTTGAATATAGTTTTATTTTCATTCATTATGACTGCACTTAAGTTAACTGCTATTTTAGTGTTTAACTGACATCAAAGAATGAATGACAAAAAACAATAGCACAAGAAGTTTTCAAACTATTGGAGCAAAAATAAATTTTATGAAACACATGAGTTTGTTTTATGAACTGTTTTTATTCCATTAGTTTAAAAACCACTTTTGTTAATGTTTTTGTTCGTAAAACTCATTTTTATTTGATGTCAAGTAGAAAAAAGTTAAAAAACTAAAATCACTTAAGTTTGAAAGTTTTCGTCGCATTATATTTTGTTATCACATAAATGAGCATTTTATTATTTTTTGACTTTTATTAAGCAATTATAATCCTTTTCCGAATAATCTGAAATATAATTATATTAAACAGAATTCTTGATCTTCATTTTCCAACTCTGTGTTTCAAAAAATTATTGAGTCCTCCTGTGGTTCCTCAAGAATTAGATCGATCACCGGTTGGAATGTGCAACATAACAATGGATGATTTCTCTGAAGTTATGCCTGTTAGTTAATAGCAAAAAATAAATCATTTTTAATTTTTCAGTAAATCCAAGGAATAAATTAGTATAAAATAACTTTAGTCTCTATTGAATTTTTCTTTTATATTCAGTTTTAAAATGTTTTTGACATCAAATTTAGCCTCTTTTTACGCACATAAACACTAACATAAGTTCAGTTGAATATTTAGGTTTTTCCAAAAACTGATTTCATCAATTGATTAAAATAGTGTGAGAAGTAGTAACTAAAATATAAATACCAATAGTAAAAGATAGAGAAATATGTGAAACCTTAAATTTAATTTTGATTCGAAGGATGTTGCGATTGGTCTCAAAGAATTGCTCGCTTACGAGGGAAATGTTGAAGAAGACTTTTGTATGACTTTTCAGGTATTAATAAATTGATTTCAAAATCAACTAAATTGGTTGTGATTCGGATCATATTTGTTGTCTATTAAAAAGTTAGAGATAATTGAAAATTCCTGTTTAAAAATCACTTGAATAACACATTTAAATTATATAATTTTAATAACTTATAAAGATTAATAATTTGAAAGTAAGAATATGATCACTAAATAATGCCTTACAAGTTAGTGTTACTTAGTGTTTCCCAAGCTAGACTTTACAGGGGGGGGTTCGTGATTTCTCGAAAATTTGGGGGGGGGGTCAAAACTCCTCGGATTTGAAAGACAATTTTTGGGAGTTTGTAGCAAAAAAATTTTTTTTTAAATTCAAAATTAAGTATTTCGAACATAATTTTTCACAGTGCACAGAAAATTCTTGAATTTGACTAAAGGGAATACCAAGCACTATATTTTCGACGCCTCAAAATTTCAGGGGGGCCTAGGCCCCCCTAGACCTCTCCTTTGGGAAACACTAGTGTTACTTAACTGCAGAACAAGAGTTTGAATGTTTTTCATTGAATGGCAGAATTTAGTTCCGAATAAACTTTATTTTAATATTCTTAAAACTTGCTTCAAACAAATATTTTATTTTTATTGTTGAATTTTTCTTTCTATTTATTTTTTTTCTTGAAATAAAATTTCTAAAAAGGTATCTGTGGAAGAATTCGGGGAAATTAAAACACATGTTCTGAAACCCAATGGTCAAGAGATCTCTGTAACGAATGAAAACAGATTCGGTAAATGATAATAATCACATCTTTTAGACACCAATTGACTATAAATTAATCAATGTTTTTATCGAAGAATATGTTCAGCTATATATGGATTTAGTACTGAATAAGGCAATATTCCAACCTTTCAAAGCATTTTATTTGGGTTTTCATAGTGTTTGTGCTTCTAATGCTCTAATTGTAAGACTTATTTACTATTTGAACACATAATAGCTTGTATTGAACCTCATTCTTATTGACTCAATAGATGTTAAGACCAGAAGAGGTAGAAATGTTGGTCTGCGGGTGTCCTACCATTGAAATGGAACAATTGAGAAAAGTTACTGTTTATGATGGCTTTAATGAAGACGATAATTATATTAAGGATTTGTGGGATATCGTTAAGTCATTTAACTTTGAAATGCAAAAAGATTTTCTAAGATTTACGACTGGAAGCGATAGAGTGCCCATCAATGGCATGAGTGAAATGACTTTCAAAATATCAGCCCTTAATACCAATACTGAAATGTAAGTTATATTTAACTCAACATTTCAATTAAATATAAGTCTAATATCTAAATAGGTTACCGATAAGTCACACCTGTTTTAACCAACTTGTAATACCTCGTTATAAAAATAAAATCATATTAAGAGAAAAACTAGTGATCGCTATTTCTAATGCTGAAGGATTTGGACTCGAATGATATCATTTATTATAATAGATTTAAATATAATAGGATTTTGATTTTATTCATTAACTCTATTTCAAATCATTTGCTTTGTTTTTCAGTTATATTTTAAACATTAAACAAGTTATCAATTATTTCATTAAATAAGAAAACAGAATAAAGATTAATAAATGAATAAATTGTTTGTTTTCAATTAATTTAATGTAATAATAATTTTGAAATCAAATAAATATAATAACATTTGCATTTGTGGGCAAATAATTGTGAGCTTTATATTAACTTTCAGTTTATAAATTATGAATTAATATTACTATTAAATAGAGAGAAATGCTTTAGTTTTGACTATTATTGAAAAGCATTCATAACATTCAAAATTGTTTATTTATTTGAATCTTAACTATATTTAAAGTTTGCGAATATTATATCCCTGAAGAAGACTTTTGAAAAGTCGAAACCGTTTGAATTCAACTATATTTTAGTTCATAATTTTTATAACTAGTTTATAATTAACTTAATAAAAACTTTTCACTAAGTCTTAAGAATTTAAACTTAAGAACTTGTTCAACACAATATTATTATAATTAAGTTATGTTAAGTTTCACTATTTTTATAATAAGAAAATCTGCTTAAATATTAAATTAAAATTAGACTAAAAATCTTAGTCCGCGGAAGGCTTCGAACCTATGCCCTCAGGGTTAGGCTCCCAATGCTCTACCAAATGAGCTATCAATTAATATGTAAACAATGAATAGTACGCATGCGTCAACTCTTATCTTCAATATAAATAATAATAAAATATTGAATGAAAGCGCGCTTAGAATCATATGATTTTGTGTTATTGTGTTTACAGTTCAACAGATATTAAGATTTAAATTGAATGTTATTTAAGGAATACTATTCGATAATTATTATTGTGATCATTGTATTGATATAACTATTTATTCAACGTTTTATTTCGTTATAATATGAGTAATAAATCTATTGATAATAATGATAAAGACATGAACAGTAATAATGAATCAATTAATACAAGTCATCCCGTATTCAAAAAGTTATCGAAAATAAACGGAAATATAAATTATATGACAATTGAAGAATTGAGACTCAATTTAAATAAAGTTGGACTCGAAGTCAGGTATATGTCAGTTATGGATAAGTTTATATATTATTATATAATAAACGTTTATTAATACTTAATTATATAAATAGTTATAATTTTGATATAAAGATGAGATAATTGTTTAGAAATTGAATAATAATTAATATACTGTTATATATATATTGATTGAATGGAAAAGTGGTTCAATGGAATCGTGTAAAAAGCGTTTAAAACATTACTATAAGAGCCAATCCATGTCTAAAGTGTTGAAGAAGAATATAACTTATTATTATGACGTTATATGTATTGTTGATTTTGAGGCCATTTGTGATCATAGAGATAATAATCAACATTTAGTTCAAGAAATTATCGAATTTCCGGCACTTATGGTTGATGTCAAACAAAAACAAATTGTATTTCATTTTAATTAATAATTAGTTTAATTAAATATTTTCTAATATTAATATCTATTAAATATAAATAAATAATAGGTTTCTTCGTTTCATGAGTTCGTAAAACCGAAATCAAATGATAAATTATCAGAATTTTGTGTAAATTTGACCGGAATTTCGCAATCAGTTGTGGATAATTCAAACTCATTCCCAGATGTTTTGGATAAGTTTGAGATATGGTTTCATAACTTTGTTAAAAAGAATAACATCACTTCATTTGCTTTAGCGACTGATGGGTAATAAATATATTATTTTTTTCTCAAAATATTTTCCATAAATGAATCTCTAATCTAATATTTTTTCTATTCTAATGAAGGCCTTGGGATATGAGTCACTTCTTTGCCCGCACTGTAAGCTTGTATTCTATTTTTATAATATTTAATCAAATTATTATTATTAATAAATAAAATATTAATATTTATTTCAGTGCAAACTCTATAATATTCCTTATCCTTCATATGCAAAGCGTTGGATTAATATTCGTAAAGTATTTTCAAGTCATTATAAAACACAACAAGTGAGTAATCATTATAATGAGTAAAAGCTTTTATTTTCAAATATTTAATTAATATTAATTTATAATAATTGGTAAAATAGTTCTCTTTGGATCAAATGTTAGGACATCTTGGAATGGAATTTGAGGGAAGAAAACATAGTGGTTATGACGACGCTATTAATATCGCTAATATATTAATCAGAATGATTATCGATGGCGCCAATCCTGTGGTTAATGAAAGGATTAGTTGGCATCAGTAGGTCTACATTTTTGAAATGATTTATGATATAATTCCACTATTTATTGACAATTAGATCAGATCGATATCGTTGGGGAGATATGAAGTGTGGTTTTGTGCGAGTCTTCTATAATAAACCTTCTGATGGACTCAATGTATCCGATTCTGAAGATTCTATTTCTGAAAAAGTTAATGAACAACTTGACGAAGAAAAAAGAGCCAAAAACTTGATAAAAAAGTAGTTTTTTAACTTGTACTTAATTAGTATTTATTTTTTCTGTTTCTCATTTTATTGTTTGATTTTTTTAAATTTTCAATCATTTGGATATCATTTCTGTCCATTTCCTAAAATAATAAAATAGTATTTTTCTCAAAATTTGATTAATTTAAAGTTAAATTAAATACTCAACAGTTGTTTCCCATGTTTTGATGAAAACTCGTTTTCCTCTAAATTGGCTGTACTTTTTCTGAAACATTAATCTATCTTTTGGTGACACTTCTCTTTCAACCACTAAAATAATTCGCGCCCACTATTGTATTAATTATTAGTTAATTTTCAATTATAACTAAATTATATTCAATAGAAATCAAAAGAGTAAGACCTGACGCAACCATTCATTAGGTCGCGAAGCAATGTCTTGATATGTTTTACCCATCATTGCAATTAACATATTTACGAGTAATATAGAAACCAATATCATGTAAAAAATGAATAAAAGCTAAAATTAAAGTTGAAAAATTAGAGTTTAATCAATTGAAACTTTCTAATTGTCTTTAAATCGATAGATTAGTCCATAATTTGATAATAAAGTGTAACCTTTGCTAAATATGGATGATCTGTTTTGTCAAATTCTGCATAAATGTCTACGAATTCATTTAATGACATCAAAAACATAGACATTATACTATCGACAACGCCAGCAAAATAGTTGGTTCCATTCCCACGATGTGAACGAAATATTACAAAAAATGCTTTAAATATTCAATTTTCAAAATATATTATTGATTTGTCAACATTTCGATATATTATTTGATTTGAGATTAAAATTAAAAATAATTTATATTTGAATTAAAAAAAATGAAAGTCTTAACGATTGAATGATAAATAACATGTTCGATAAAGTCTAGAATTTTAACCAATTTGTAAATAAAGTTTAAAAGAACGGTATGAACTGATCGAATACCTTCAGCGAATCCAAGAACGAAAATCATATAAATAATAACGAAACACAACAGATCTGATACAATCATTTTGTAAATCATCACAACAAAAGGTCCCACTGTTTTGAATCCTCTGCAGATGTAATTTAAAAAGTTTGATTAATTTTAACAATATGTAAAAAATGTTTGTTTTGCTATTAATTTTAGACTAAAGAATTTGCTGAAAAGTTCAAAAATACTTAATCTTTAGCAAAACTGACTTTTTTGACTTTTAAAGAAAAATTAAGATAATTTACCTGCAAAAGAATAAAAGGTTCATTGGAGTTAAAAACATGGCCAATGCAATGATTCTGTCTTCATATTGAGGAAGACAAACAAATCTCAATGGAATTGAGATAATAATTAAAATGCATGAAATCAAGAACATTATTCTTCCGGGAACTTTGATCTTTTCAATGATAAAAACAAGAATAAGGTTAAGTGGTTTAATGCAAATCATTAAATCACAATATTTTCTGTAAATTTAAATAATATACTCGTATTAATTGGTTTAATTATAGAAAATGTTATACTAATGTATTGAAAAATATTTTCCAGCTAAGACTCATGGCTTCTTTCCAGGCATATAATAGATATACGAACGAACCGATTGCACTCAATATCTCGAAAAGTCGTATCGTCTACAATCCAAATTCATCACAATTAATTCATTTATAAATTCAAATTAATTCGTTTATTACTAGATCCAAATTTGTATCCAATTTCAGTAAATAGCAGAGATCCAATTTTTTATCACTTTCCACAGACAAATTCAATGTTAAATTATTCTCAGTATTATTCACATCGAAAAATGTTTGGTTATATGTTTTTTGAATCATTTTCTGAGTTGAGCTATAATTGACTAATGGTTTGCACCAATTTATTCGAATGCAAACATCATTGAAATCTTGATGCTTTGATAGATCTTTCAAACAGAATTATCAAAATCAATCATTTGATATGTTGTTAGTTTTAAAAGTTTGAAGTAATTGTGATAAATGTCTTTTCAATTATTAAAAACTATGAAACTATTAAAAAATGCTTAAAAATGAAAATTTATAAAACAGATTTACTTGTATTATGAATGCATTGAATGTGATTCGTTGGCATTATGAGAGGACCAGGTCTTAGAATGAAAGCGAAAAACGTAATGATGAAATAGAAGCCATAGAATGCTATTTGTTGATAGAACCTAAAAATTGACATTTAATTTGATTAAATAATTCCTCAACTTTACTGTGAATCACACACTTCTGTTGTTGATCACGTTCAAAATCTTAGTCGAGGCGATTGCAACGCAATATAAATTTGGGTTAATTGGTTTACTCATACATAACTAATTGGGGGTCTATGTAAGAAAAGTGCAAAAGTCATATACCCTCTCGATTTTGTTATATCAAAAATGTAGTGTTTGGTCCCCCTTCGCTTTCTTCGACAATTTTCAAAAATCCGAAAAATTTTTATTCAAATCCGATGAGTTTTGACCTCTCCGTTAATTTTGAGAATTTCTAAAAGCCCCCCACCCCTTACCCCCTGGAATGTGGAACTTTGGCCAAGTCTGTTGACTTACTGTTCATCTGACCGATAGTGAAAGATTAATTTTTCTTTTGGAACTATTTGTCGGTCATTTGATAGTTGATTTGAGCATGATTTGTGACAATACAATTAGTTATATCACAGTAAAGCCCAACTCTCACTACAAAGAAGTTGAAATACCTTTTCTTGATAAAAGTATTCCATTTCGCCTGTAGTATTTCAACTAATAATCCTTCGAACATATCTAAATGTCCCAATTCATCCTGTTTTACAAGAAAAAAACATTTTTAATTATCAAATAATTGTTTAATGTGTGACTGAATTCATCAAATTATTTCATTTCAAATGTTAATAAAATTATGATAAATTTTTATATTTCAAATGAATTTCCAAAGAATATATGAACTAAACTCACACCAAACGCTACAACATTTAAAGCATTAGTTGTAATGATTTGACCCGTGTGTACATCAATTGAATCTATCTCTTCGAGAGGATACGCAGCGAAGGCTTGTTCACAGAACTGCCAGTAAATCTCTCTCTGAAGCTTCAAAATGTGGAAAAACATCTGTTCAATCCAAGCGCAATTTAATTAACTTTGACTTTAAAAATTTTATGATAACAATGAAAGAAAATTACTTCAATGCGTGTAAGTCTAGCTGATAGTGATAATGGTGTGAGTCCTTGTTTATTCTTGATCCTTAACATTTAATAAATCAAAGTTTTTATAAATTAGTGAAAAATAAAATTCGTATTTTTTCAAGTTGATTATGTTTTTTTGTTGAGAAAAAGCCTAAAATGTTTTAAAAGACTAATTTATAATATTACTTAAAAAATGACTTAATTTAGATAAATTCAAATAGAATAAAGCTATAGGTATTAAACAAATATTCTGGTATTTCTAACTTATAAACTCACTTTAGATTAGCTCCAAGTTCATAAGCAAGGTTAAACATGTGCTAGAAGTAAAAGATAATGCAATTAATTATTTCTTGTTCTGAAATATATGAAAATTATGCTCGATTTTGCTATTCAAACGTCAAAGAACGGTGTCAGTTATCCATAGAGAATTCCCCCCCAGACACCGAATCATATGAAAATTTTTATTTTGGTAGAAG
>JAQFXV010001153.1:0-14991 GCA_034694065.1 Camisia spinifer
TCAATTTAATTACTTGAATCATTTGTGCTGATGAAGGCATCAGTTGATAGCAAGACATATATCACTCATTTTTCACTGAATAAAGAGTTATAAATGAAATTATTGAAATATTTCACTCATATCACTGTTTGTGATCTCAAAATAGCTCGAAATATTTAAGAAATTAATCAATTAGTTCTTATACTAAAAGATAAAAATAGTTTTAACATCATTTGAAGTTTTTCATCAATGACATAATTAACTCAAAGCTATCAAGAAATCATTAATAAATCTCATAATAAATATTGATAGTAACCCGAGAAGAAAATATTTGTTTAATATTTGTCTGTATCTGAATTGTCTCTTATCGTAAAGACGTTTCCTTCAGTTTGATTAAAATAAATACATCTCTTCAGTAAACTGAAGCATAAGAATCACATAACAAAATACAAGCATTACATGAAAAGTAATCTAATGTGGTCTGTATTCCAAAGCTTATTGAATAGACTTTAATTAAAATGATAACTTTAACGATCTTTAATTATTATTTCTTCTTTTACTTATTTTTCAATCCATTAGTTTATATAAATCAAAACTCAAAATTAAATAATTTAAATGCCAAATAAAACTTGAGTTGCGTTTTGGAAATTTATTCAATTATATTTTATAAAAAGTTATTCAAAACCTATTTTAAGTTTCGACAAACCGTGATTTCTTTTTAACCCTTTGAGATATTTGGGTTAACTTTCTTGTTATTTTAAGGTTAATTAACTCAATAATTCTCAGATTAATTAAATCTTTAATATTGATAAAAGTAAAAATATTTGTGCTAAAACTTTTGCCTCAATGCAGTTCATGCAAAAAATATTCAGAATTTTTCATTTTAAAATTTGATTCGATATCAATCTATTTTAATTAAAATCACTTGATTTTTTTGATCAATGATTGAATATTCCTTAAATTCTTTCAATAAATTAAATAAAAATGCTTATAATTTCGGGTCTTATTCACTATCAAATGAATATTTTTATTTAAGTGTTTTTTTGTTACATTTTCCAGATTTTAAGCCGAAATAGAAATTCATTTCAATTGAGCTGAATGTGCAATATTTTCGAATGATTTATTGAAGTGATTCGATTCTATGATTTGAATCATTAATATCGATACGTTTTCAGTGAATCAATTTATATTACATGACCATAAACTTATGTCACAAAAAATTGTGACACTACACGAACTTAGAATTTTAGTGGTTAAGAATCATTTTGGTTATTGAAAGAAAACTACATTAATCATTTAGAAATTCTTACATTCACTTATTTTTCTTATATTAAATCTGAAATTCAATGATTTTTAAATTAAACTCAAATAAGAACTCTTTAAGTAAGCCTACGCTTCATATAAATCTTTACTCTCGTTAGAAGTTCTCAAAGATTAAATAAGCTATTAATTCATTCATTAGTCAGTAAAATGAATTGACTTTACTTTCAGTGTGAATTAAGTTTAGACTCAAAATGTTAGCCAATAGGAAAGGGATTGAAGCTGTACCTTATGCAGGTGTACTATAAGGAAAAAAAGTCTGTCAAACTGAGCGCTCAAAAAATGATGATAACCAATACACGACATACACAATAGAGGAAACATTAAATAAACTAATAAAGTAATAAACTCATACCTTGACTCATACTAATAAGTTTTTGAAACTTAAAGATACATGTTTCAAATATTAAAATGATCCTGATATATTAAGCGCGCGAGAAAACTCGGTTTAACAAAGACTTCTTTTCCTTATAGTACCTCTACACTAGCGTTGAACTTTTTTTCTTCATATTATAGCTTTGATACATTATAGAATTGAAAAAATTCTAGTGGGCACAAAATTACTCGAAGATACTGTATATTCTTCTCATTTAAATTTAAGTGCGTAAACATATAAGTTCTACATAATTATAATGCTAAAGTTTTAAAGGTAAAACTCATTCATAATTACAGATATATCTAAATGGAAAAATTGTTTCTTTTTCAATAGAAATATAAATATTATTTGCAGGTAATACACTTTACTTTTTAATTTAAGAAATAAATTATATTACTTTTTCACAAATTAATACTAGTACTAGAGTTTTCAAGTCATACATTCATTCAATGCAATCAAGTCTTTTTATTTTTCTTATTTATCAGTTTTAAATCATGCTTTAAAATAAAAACATTTTCATTAAATTTTCAATCGTGAATCAACTGAGCAAACATCTAATACAAAAAAAATGGTTTTGTTTTCTTTTTGATTCACGTTATACAATGTATAAATTCATAATATTTCAGGTGTTTCACATAAAATAGAATAGGTTTCAGAGATCTATTAATAACTAATAAAATAGAATATTATGACTAATAATGCATATACGGTTCCCGTGGTGTGAGATTTTTTTAAGAGTAAGTTTTTTTTGAATATTTATTGATTGATATCAGCCTTTCTATTAGTTATACAAAGGTATAGTAATTAACACACATGAGGCGCAATAGTGAGGCACCTCTTCATTCTCTGTCCGATCGTAAAACATTTTGAGCATTCATAATATTGTATATAACTAGAAAGGGAATTGGTCGCTTACGCGAGCAGAAAAATAAAGCCCGTTCAAATTTAGGCCTGTCCATAAACTACGTCTTTGAAATTTTTGACGTAATTTATGGAAAGAGTTAGCTCAGGTCATACTGGTTCTAATGATACAGGTCTCATGTCTGTATCATGTCCAGGAGCCGAGTCTATAGCCGTACAAACAAATTTTGAATATTAGTATATAGATTTTCGATCCAAACCAGAGTATGAGTTTATACTCAATGAAAATTCACAAATTCAATGATTCATGAATGAATTTTTCGATTTTCTTTACTGATTCAATGTTGTTATAAATTATGATTCTTGTCGCACAATATTCTATTTGTTTTCTAACTTTTGTTGAGAAGTTTGCATAAACCAATTTAAATTTCCTGAATCTCTGCAAATCTAATTATTATTCGCTTTCTATTCGTGACAATTCAATAAAGATGAAAGTCATGGAAATTTCAAATTTAAATTCTGTTTCCCTTAATCTGAGCCGGTTTTAAAATTCAAATTTTACTCTTTATTGATTTTTAAGGAACTTTTTGGTTAAGGTGTATGACATTAAATTAATTCTGTCTAAAAATAAATAAATGAATTTTCGAGTTATCATGATCAGTACTATCTCTAATTATGTGACCCACACTTCCGTCTTTTTACCCAAATTTCGATGCATTAATCTATATAATGATACTCACATTTGTTTGTATGTTGTCTGTCTGTATTATATTTAACTAGAAAGAGAATTGTTCGCATACGCGAGCAAAAAAAATAAAGCCCTTTTCAAATCTAGGCCTATCCATAAATTACGTCTTCGAAATTTTTGACGTAATTTATGGAAATGACCTAGCTCTGACCGTCCCTCATGTCATACTGGTTCTAATGATACCGGTCTCATGTCTGTATCATGTCCAGAAGCCGAGTCTATAGCCGGACAAACCTGATATTTGAATTTCGAAAAATGACCATTTGTTAGACAGGGCTTAAAACTACCACTGAGTAAATATTTTACATTTGCATTATTAGATCGTAAGCGCTTGAGTTCAAAAAATTTAATTAACGGGCTTTGTTTTTAGTCGCGTTAGAGAGCAAACAAACTGAAGCAGTAATTTTATTATAATTAAATATTACGAATTTCTTCTGATACTTATCAAACAAATAATGTCAACGAATATATAAAATAAAGTTTTCAATCAAATTAGCCTTACTTGAGTTGAAGTATTTCTTATATTTTCTTAATTAAATTATATATAATGATGAGAGTTTATCTGAACTTAATTTCGTTTAGGTATCACTCTATAAATTTGTTCAACCTCTTTAGACTCGAACTCAAAACATCGATTTATATACCTGTCTAATCAATGCCGTAATGTAAGGAATACATGAAAAATCAAAGTTCTAAAAGTTATGCTTTAAATTATTAAGTTCTAGTCTCGAAACTTTTCACTATCATTGAAAATTGAATCATTCAATTTATTTTTCAATTTAATCTTGAGATGCGCTCTATATCATAAAGAGATGATTTTATATTCTTTAGCGTCTGATTAAAATCCTTTAGATGAGAGACAGATTTGTTATCGTTATTAAAATATAGTAATTCAATGATATTCAGTTAATTCTAGTGAAAAGTAATAATATTGGATAAGAAAAAAGGAATATAAAGTGAAGTGTTGTCGTCTATTATAGATTAAAGCATTGCCATAACTTACACTTTAGTTGTTATAGCTATGACTTGACGGTTATAATTAAATAAAGGCTTTCAATGAAGAAGAGGGAGGATATACATGAATATTAGACATTTCGCATTAATGGTATGTGGATGTTATGGATGTGATTATGATTTTGTATACGCATATCATAAATCATTAAATGCCAAATTAAACCGCTTTAGAGCATAGCATTCGTATATTTTAACATCATTTGCATTATCATAATCATGATAATCATGATTCTCATCATCATCAAAAACATGATGCATTAATTAATGGCATCAAAAAGGAGGACTTGCGGAACAGTAGTTTGAATAAGAAATTAAAACTTCTTTTCAATGTATGAAAAGGCAATCATATTCTAATACTAGTGGTATTGTATAACTAAAAGACAAAATTGGGTAACATTTCAGGTTTGCTTCACTGGTTCGTTGTTGCGCTTATACTATGTCTTTGCTATCATTTTAATGATACCAACTTTCACAATACATGTATTGCACTCAAGTGTACTTCAACTTCTTTCCTTCCATACTCTATGTCAGAAATCCGTTTCAACTCTTTCTTTCCTATTCGCCAATCTTTCCTTCATTATAACAACTTTAACTCAAAGAATATCAGAATCTTTCTTCGCTAATATTTTTCCAAACAATACAGAAAGTATTATTACTACTCAAACCGTACAAAGATTTATTACTTACTAAAATATGACGGCCTCTAATTGAATCCGATTTAGTTTTCATAACTTTAGTCTCATTACCAAAGTTTTTGAATCAATATTTATGTTATTACCTAAAATAGTTGCATGATTTCAACTTCAATTTTAACGTCTTTAAGTTCAATCTAATTTATCATTTTTCTAAAGATGATTTCTACTTCATGAAGAGCTATCGAAAACTAAATTATGATTTCACTCCATAATAAAGTTTTTTCTTGGAAAAAGAGTTTCCCAAACAAATTATCCAATTTGCTCAAAATCGCGTGAAAAAATCAAAATTTTCTTAATTTTTATAAAATCATAATTGATCGCTAAATTAATAACTTAAAAGTTTTCAAATTATGAAATTCAATTATTTGCTAGTTTTGAAGACAATTTCTCAGAATAGAGTCTTTAAGAGATAAGTTAGATAATTAGATATTAAGGTGAATGATTTCATGCATAAAATGTGTTATTGTAGTGAAATGTGTTCATTATTTGGAGAATTATTATGATGTATCGGTTGCATAAGATGGGGAGAAAATTTTGAAGTCATTCAATGTTACTAAGATTGCAGTATAAGTTAAAATATATTCTATAGAAAGATTTGATGTTTTAAACATTTATTTCACGCTAACTTATGATCTATTTTTCGATTTTTGCGATCACTTCCATGCTCTTAACAACAACAAAAGCTCAATCTTCACATTTTTTACAGATATTTTCTTAACGTTTATAAAAAACCTTTACTCATCGAACCCTTTCTTTTTATTCACTTTAGATATAAGCTTAAACTTAAGTTTTCTGTTTAGATTCTATGCATCACTGCATTGTATGCGTTTACGATTATTTACTAAAGAGCTTTACTAACTTTGATCTTTAAATGGAAATATAAGATACAAATGTTGTTTTTGTTGGAATTACAACTAACCAAAAAAGTCTGTTATTTTCCAAACCCTACTATTCAGAGTAATGTGTTATAACAGTAAAATATGGCCAAAGCTTTTTTTCTATTTCTTTAGTGATGTCCTAAACCTTAAGTATACTTTTTAACGAAAATTCCATAAGATTGACGCAAACTTAGATGAAGACAATCCAAAGTCTATTTATGTCATACATATCTGAAGAGGTAAAGAGTGTTCTGAGAGTTAGAGCGACAGAATAGAAATATTGAAGAAATGACAATCTTTGTATTGTTTGTTAGGAAAATGTGCTGAATAGTTATTGAGGATCTCGGAAAGCAAGTGCATTGTATAATCATTTCACACAAGTCTATAGAAGAGAGAGCGATAAAAAGGCATTCGCTATGTTTTATATAGACATCTGTGAAGTAATACTAAAATACCATACCATTGATACCATTTTCTAAATTCCTTTGAATGTAGAGTACGAGTGCGTCTCAATGCAGAGCTTCTATAAAATCGATATGACTTGTGCTGTTTCGCACCCCAACTAACGAGAAGCTGGCAGGAGATCATCTAAAAGCCTTTGAAACAAATGGCAAAAATCCCTTTCTTAAGTCAGAGAATACTGTATTCTGTATATGGCGTATGACATCAAAAGGTGATATATTTTTCCCTTCGATTCACACTATATTACTTTACAAGTCTCGAACCAATCGAATATCTCCACAAATTTAATCTCTACTTATTGTGTTTTTTTCATATAAGTTATATTTTGTGATTAACGTTATCAGAGAATGAATGATATTGAGTCCATCCATTTCAAGCATCTGCTAAAGAAGCAAAATATCTTCTCCCAGTTAAAGACACTCCTTATCAATTGTAAAAGACTAGGATTCATATTTTCACATGAGTTAAGTTATGACTCTTCAAAAACTAACCAAATCTTTGCCAAAAATAGCGATAACAACTCTGCATAAAAAATGTTCTCATTCTCTGTTTACTGATTATAACTTAAAAGCATGTTTGTTGAGATAGCAATTATTTGTGTATTGATTAAGTTATTTATTTTCATTTCTCTCATCAAGTCATATATGTTATTAAGTAAAGCTTTCAGATTTGATTTCAAATATTTTCAAATCAAATTAAAAATGGATTCTTTAGTCTTCAATGAATTTTCAAAACACGAATTTTCGCCAATAATGAAATTTTCGCATAAACTGCAGTTTTCTTGTCGATAATATTCCTTAAATTTTTATTGATATTCCGGTTTTATCACAACATTCTAAGACTTCATGACTTGCATTGTAAACAGAAATATAAAATATGCCTGAAATGAACGAATAAGTTGACCAGATTTCGCAAAATTTTATTCAGAATATCGATTGCCTGAAAATAAATGAGCTTAAAATCTGAATTGAATAGTCATAAGTTAATGCAAATAAAAAAGAATAAGTGATATGTGAATAAACTTGAACTGTAATCAGCAATTACTCGACTCACAAATGTAAAGGTAATAAAAGGAAAGGCTCTGTAAACTTATAGACATTTGCACCGGTATATATGATATGTGGATGTGATTTAAAGATTCATGTCATTGGTAGCCATGTGTAAGAGTTTCAAAAGAAAATGATGATTACAAAATCTATAAGCAATCCGTGTGTTGAACTTCCGAATGCATATCGCGCTCGATGTGGATAAAAAAGCGCACATCCCGTTGGTAGGAATGCATCAATGAATTCGGTTTGCTTTCGACATTCATGTATTCTTTTTCTACTTTAGTCTTATGCCATTTTGACATTATCTCTGCACTACAATAAATATGTATTTTTTATACAATCAACAATAGTTTTTCGGCCTCTTTGCTCAGTCAAAGAGGAATGATGTCAACCCAGCAAAGCTGACACTGGTTTGAATTTATTAAAATGAGACAATATTTCAATTTTGCTAAATTCACATTTTAGATGAGAAAAAAGGAGAGGAAACTTATATATATGTTATTTATTGTATGTAAGTCTTAAAGAAAATATATAGAGGAATAAAAATGAGTATAAGATGTGATGAATCTCAATTGTACACACAATCTGACGAAGAAATGCTTTAAAGAATAAAGAGTAAAAGTGAAATGCAATTTAGTATTCATAAACATATTTGCATTTGAAAATAATTTGCATTCTAGTGGATAGGATTTACATTATTTTCATTCTGAACATAGGAAGCATAGAAAAGGGGGAATCAACTGCTCAAACATATTGCTGAGCTCTGATTATTCAACATTTAAGGTGCCGTTATTTTATTCAGTGAAACAACATTGCAATTGAATACGACATAACAAATGGGTCTTTTTCGGCATTTGCAAAACTAACAAACTTGAACTATGTATTTGACAGGATTTAACTTATATGAGAGATGAATGGGAGAGTTTTTTCAAACATAATAAATAGATGCCAAGTATTTGGCTTCGATAACTTTTACCGTTTGGCGCGCCTGCTCTGCTCTTTTAGTTAAGTTATGACACGACCCTTTGTCTCTTTTCTGTCTTATGAATAGTCAATAGTTTCTAACACATAAAGCGTCGATGAGATAAAATAAATTACTTCAAAAGAGCGAAATGCATCATCATTGCACTCCTTCTACACTATTGTATCTCATCTGTCCTAATGATACTCTAGCAATAGCTATACTATTGCTTAACTTAGTCTTACTTTTATGTCATACTAAAGACAATGATTTACTATTTTCTATTTGAAATATGAATTGTAACTTAGATTACTTTTGCATTATTTCTCAGTCAACACGAGAATCTATTTTTTTAAAGAATTTGTTCAAAGATGAATAAATGGAGAATATATTTATACAAAAAACTAACTTCAATACAGGTAATGCAAAATTTAATGTCAACAAACATGGAATTGTTTGGATTTTGAAGAGAGTGAGATAAATATAAAGTTTCTATTTTTCTAGGCTTTTTATAATGTTTTGTTAAAGCCTAAAAAGGCCAGCGATGCGAACGAAAAAGTTGGAAAAATGATGACAAGGGAGGAAACAAAATAAAGAAATTGAAAAACTAAATTTTTCAGTATTCAAAAAGGTTTTGTCTTTATCATTGATACCAAAATTGATTTTCCATCAAAAAAAAGAAAGAAAAATCCTGAGTATTTGGATTGATTGTAATTATAGAGCAAAATTACCATAAATATCAATACTTCTAATGAATACTAGAATATTTCAATTTGATTTGCAAGTAATTAAACTTAAGCTATTCTGAAAAATAAATATTGTGAAGAGAATGGTTAATATATGAACAAATTCCTGAAGCTATTAAATTAATGGTTTTCAAAATATTTGCTAAAAATTAAAGCTTAGTAATTGAGAAAACAAAAGCTTTAATAAGATATTAGACACAAGAAGATCCCTTTTCTATCACAATTTCTATGATGTATTTGTTAAATGCATAACTCATTCTCACATTCAAGAACTTTTATTATTTTTCTGTCACAACTTTTATTTTCATTTTATTAATTAACATGAGTTATAAATTTGAAAATTCTCTAATGAAATGAGTTATTCGCTAGAATTGAATTGTAATATAGTCTAATGTAATTGTATAAGCAGTTTATTTCAAGAAAAACATATTTCTGGTTGAATAACACTTTAATAGGTTTATTATATAATAGTAATCAATATTGCCCTTCAATCGACTTTACAATTATTGTCAATTCAATACACATCAAAATATTTATACTCAGATTTGCTCATTTTGTAATAAGTCTTTAGCAAAATTACTCAATTAAATTGATTAGAAGAAGATGAGAAGAATCTATTTGTATAAATTTCATATTTCGAACTTTTTATACTTTAGTGGAGAGTAATCTCACATCAATGCCTGACAAGAGCTTTAAAATGTATTTGTGTTTCAATATTTATCAAAAACTCTAGATTTTATCAGTTTTATGTCCAGTATATATCAGACAAGTCAAGTCTTATACAATACTATATTTCTAAAATGCATAAAAATTTTCATCTGACCTGACTTACATTGTAAATCATTTTATGGGATTTTCAACTTCTCTTATAATAATTTGTTTGGCAAAACTGGTAAAATCACGTAAGAATCCTGTACATCATCTTTACACACATGCACAACAATAATACAATCATAAATTTGATGAATGTACTAAATATACTAAGTTTAGTACTAACTTATAGTTATTGTAGTTCATCTCTGCATTACAATCAGAGTAAATCTATTCTACACAAACAGAAATGCTTGAGGGACTATAGAATTGAAACCAATTCGCATGAATAGTTTTCAGTTTTGCATGTTAAGCATCAGACCATCTGATTTATTGATATGTAATGCTCAGAGCCTCACTTTTACGGAGTCAAACACCTTCAATTCTATCAGAATCCTGAGTTTTGTCATCAAAATTGTGATAATTACGCATTCAATCACTAAACGTCACAACAAATTAATAATTTTCGCATTCAAGGAAAACATAAAGTTTTGAAATATGTAAAAATATTTGTGCCTTATTTGTGACTTTGATTTTATGAATTCTGATTAAAAGCCATTATTGAAGTTTATGAAAAAGCATAAATAAAGAGCACTTTATCTTCTAATTTGATTTTCGGAATTTTGAAAAAGGTTGAAGTTTGTCCCACATCGAAATAATTCTGTTATTACTTTGATAAGTCGAATCATAATTTTAAACCTTTGATAAATAGATCAAAAACTTCATCCCAAAATTCCGGTATAAATTCCCATGAGTTTTGTTCTCACTTTTAGGCCACTCACAACTGAACTGTACAAACAATACATGAAAAGTAATAAATACTGATTCAATTTTTTCTTTTTTTTGTTAACCCAAGTTCTAGATGAGAGTTGTCTGAAAGTGTTTCCAAAACTAAAATAAGTAATAAAAATGTCGCTCGTATAGAAAACTCGTCATTTCTAAAGGAAAACTTTCTATTTTTGAAATAATTGGTATATAAAATAAGCGCAGTTTTTGGAAAATTCCGAGAATCGATTGAAAATAAGAAAATTGTGACTTTTGATAGCAAAAACATGCTCTGAATTTATTCTCTATTCAGTATACAATTTCTTAGTTTCCGAACGTTTTGAGTAACTGAGAAAAAGTCGGATTTCCGACAAAGTCTCGACTCTGCTAATGACATAGGTATGTAAAAGTTGAAATTTATATCTACATTAGCATATTATGGTCTGACAACTCTTTTTGAATAGCATTGAGTTGTGAGAGTGAAAGTTTTAATAGTATGAATAGCTTTAGGAAATAATTCTGTAATATTCATTGTTATAGTGAACAGCATTAGCTATTAAAATATAGCATTGCAGAGAACAGCACAACAGCACTCATACAATTCTGAATCAAATATATCTCAAGCAGAATAATCATTAACATTATGTGAAAAAACTTATGATAACAATTCGATACGAAATGGCACTCAAATTAAACTTATCCATAAACTAATCATAATATATCATGAGATCTCATGAGCCCTACGACTCCTTCTCATTCCTATCATTTAATTAAATCATTTACAGTTAAATAATGAATAGAAAACTAAAAACTAGAGCAATACTCAAATTAAAATAAAGTATTGCTAAATGTTGTAAAAAACTTCACATCAGTGATAGAATAGATATTCAAAATTGATGATATAGTAATGCCTAACAGTATTTGGAGATGAAGATCGTGTCAAAATTAATTTGATTTGAAGACTTGAGTTGAAAGAATGAATTTGAGGAACTAATAGTACACTTAACAAATTAAGTTTTGTTTTTATGTTATTAATTTCTATTAAACAGATTTACAACTTTCTTTTCAAAAGAATCCATCAATTATTTCAGTCATTTTAGAGCTCAAACATTTTAAAGCTTTCATTTGAATTTTATGAGTTTGGCGTTGAAGTGAATCTCAATTTCACAGATGAGAAAAACTGATTTCAATGTATTTGAGCTGAATTACGGCTATTCTTTTTAACTGATTCAAGAAAATTGCAATTTTCAAACTTTAAAACAAACCAATAGATTATACTTAACTCTAATCCCAATATACACTATATAAAAAAGTTTATTCATTTATTTAATAGAAGAGATAATTATCGTTTATTTACAGCTTTGATCACTTAGTGATGGATAAAAGATATAAAACATAGTAAAAACTTTACATTAAATGAGTTTTAGAATTATTCTCATTATAAAATTTGACTCAATATTCGAGTAATAGAACAAAATCTCATGTTTTACACCTTTGTTTTGTTTTAATAAAAACTTGCAATTTTTGGAGGACTAAAGTATAAATTAATTGCAATTAAAAAGGAAATCAAAATATTCTAATAAACAAAATAACAATAATAATAATAAAATAAGTATTATATTTTACAAATTTCATTGAGATCACAATCAGAAGACATCTTATTATAAGAATCAATGAATTTGTCGACAGAGCAAAGGGCAGAATCGCAACCATTTATGACGACTGGATTTTCTTGAACTAAAGTCAATAATTTGTATTTACCGTACTTTTGGTTTTTGTCTTTATTTTTACACTTATAGAGAACGGCAGCAAAATTAGCAGAAAACGGAGAGACAAGACTTGATTTCCATTTTCTGTCTTCACTCAAACAAATCGCTTCATCAGATCTTTGATTAGTGTTTGTGTTCAACACATTAAATAATCCAAATCCAGAATATAATCTTTTCATAACTCCCGCGTGAGTGAAGTGAAGATATGTCTTCTTTTCTTTACTGCTCTTTACAGATGATTTAACTTTATCTAAAAGATTGCCAATCAATGGACACGTTTGCTTACCGTTAATATTTCGACCTAAAGAAGGAAAAATTGATAGAATATTAACATTTGGGGAATCGATTGAATGTGAAAATATATTCAAACCATATGCGTCTTCATAGAAGTCTTCGATATCATCCAAATATTCTAAAATCTTGAGTTCTTCGTGACCGAGAGCTGAACACCAGGGAGAGGAACCATATATTGCAAACTCAAAATGACACACTCTTATCACATGCTTTAATATTTTGGCATCAATTAAGTTATTTGATCGAAACCCTAACCTATCGTTAACTCTTTTAACCAGTTTAACCATTAAATCACTTTCACGAAAATCTTTGACTAGTTTTGGTTTTTCGAGTTTCACGCCTTGATCTGATAGTAACTCTTCACACGTGTCGTGAAAATATAAAAATGGTTTCTCACTCTTCTCGATCTTTAATTCTTTCTCTAAATTAATTAAAAGTAAATAATTTACTCATAAATAGTTAGCAAATAATGTAATTACCATTACTATCATTATAGGCTTTACCTTCTTTTTTGTCTTCATCCTCTTCAGAGCTATCTTTGTCTTTATCTTTCTTTTCATTCCTTTGATTCAATTGGATTTCTTCGAGAAAGGCGTCAGCCGTTTGTGCTGTCCTTTCTTTAGTAGTGATTCCGACTTCAATCTTAACTTTATTTAAGTTAAAAAGTGAAGGATATCTCTTCTTAAAATCTTTCGCTTAATTGAATTAAATGAGAAAAACGTTATGCTTTAACACACATATTGAATGATAATTTCATTTGACTTACCGATAGCTTTAGTTTCTATAACACCGGTGTCACTAATCCTATTATCATCGGTTTCATTCATTCTTAGCTTCCAATCACGAATTGAAAGCAAGTCTTTATCGCAGAGTTCAGTTAATCCTTCTTCAGCTGCACTTATTATCCTTTTTTGCAATTGAGGCAAAACTTGTGACATCTCTGTTATGTCTTCGCCATCAGGATATCGTATTGCGTGTCGACCAATAAAGTAAAGCATAATTGGTTTGCAATTTGGTATTTCATATTTAAAAGATTCGTTTCGAAGTGTTTGTCGGGCTATTGTATAAGTGGTTTTTGTTCCATAAAATCTTAATGGCTTTGAGTTTATATCTGAATAACATTCAGAATTATTCCTCAGATTAATACAACTGCTCTCAATACAAAGCCCGTAAACTATTGTTAAACAACAAACAATCCAAAAGTTCACCATTTTTATCATTTTCACCTAATAATCAATTAAATCATAATTAGATTAATTAATACTTAAAGCCCTTAAACAATTGCTTTAAATATATTAAATTAAACTTATATTTTACTGAAAAAAGAATAAACTAAAGTTCGAATTTACCAAATCTTGGGTTAAGTTTGAAAATAAAATAAAAAGTAAAACTTAAAGAAAATTTGGACCGACTTTAAAATTAGATGAAGTATTGGATTGAATTGAAACTAATTTATTTTGAACTTTAGTTATATTTGAATATTTGACAAGTTATGTACAAATTATTATTACTTAATAAGCAATTTTAAACTCAAATTAATTTGATTATAAAGGCTAGTATTCAACCAAAAGTATACTTAACTTTAATTAATCTCAAATATCAAATATAAGATTAGGCAAAAATGTAATTGATTTGCAGTTATTAACAGTTAAATCAATTGAATTTCACTTTTCAGTACTCAACAGACTTCAAAAGTAAGCTTTGATAAGATTTAAGTTAACAGTTAATCATTAATAAATATTTGTATTCAATTGAGTAATACTTTATTACAAGATATAGTTTTCCAACAAATTATTACATATTTAATAGGTTTTAAAAACTCAGTTCAAATGAACAAAATATCTAAAACTCACAAATTATGACAAAAATCTTGAAACCAATATAAATAACTGAATAAATATTTGAACCAAAATTTTATTCAAAAATTAATAATAAATTAATGCATGAATTGAAACATTCAAACAAAATGTGTCATAAATTACTCACTTTTTATGCAAACATTGAGACTAAGGTCTAATTCATTACTCAATAACATAGAAACATATTTCAAATATATATAATTCGTAAGAATTGTATTAATATTTATTTAATAAATCACTAAAATATGTCGTTTTTGACTTCAATTCATATAAATATCTTATGCGATGTCTGATTCAATATTTATTTAATTCAAAATTTATTATTCAAAATACGATTAAATACTTCATTAATTATTACATTTGAAGTGAAATTAAGGCAATAATAGGTTTAAATATTTAAAAAAA
>JAQFXV010001154.1:0-14991 GCA_034694065.1 Camisia spinifer
ATGTTGGTTAACTTACTATTCAAAATGCATTATAAAAAATTTTCATTAGTGACTTTTTCTCCGATAAAGATAGATATTTACTTGACTTACGCTTGAATGAGATGACTTATTATGCTTTCTATAAAATTCCGTACGAACAGCCTTTTAGATCATTGAATGAGCGTAAACGAAAACACGAATATAGCATTAAAAGGCTCAGAACTATCATTATAATTATCATTATGGAACATATTTTATGATTTTTAATGTCAAAAGAATTCGAATATATTTGATACTAAAGTGAAATTACTCAAAAATTTATTTTAATATAAAGATTAAATAATTTAATTTTCTTTATTTTTGATGAGTTAGTACTTCAATAATCGAATATTTACATAATTATTAGATAAACAAAATTGATATTACAATAAAATAGATAAACTCATTCAGATTCACATTTTCAGTGATATTTTGATCAGCAAGAGACAATGTTTATCATAATATTTTATTTTTGCCTGTTTTTCAGTTTATATTTAAATTTGTACAACAATAAAAATTGTAACTTTGAAATCATAGCTTTATCGCCATTCACAATGTTTCAGTTGAGTGTTTCAATGGTTTTGAATTAAGAATTTCTACAACAGTTTAAAATTGATTTGTTAAAAATTCAAATCATAGAAAAGCACATATAATGCTTAGACGATAACAAGATCAATAACATCTTATCCACTTGTGCTAATACTTTGTTCGAACCAGTAATGGATTGCAATGTAATTTTGTTTTCTTAATGTTATACTTGAAGTGTTTTATAACTTAATGTTATGTTCAAATTTCTCAAAATACAAAATATAAGAATTTTAATGCTTTGATTTTTTCAAACTAGAACTCATTCAAGAAGAAAAAAGTTAAGTATAAGAAATAGCACCAAAAATCAATTTATCACATGCAAGAACTCTTGATAATAGACATAAATATAGCATTGATTATAATAGGGTTGCCTTAAAGTTTACATCATATATAGTATGGTTTACTTATACAATAGACTGAATATTACTGTATTAGCTCAACATAATACAAAAGCCTAATGTCTTTTCGAAATATTTCAAGCTATTCTGTCCTTAGATTCACAAAGAATAAAAAGGAAAGCAAAGTAAATGTTAAACAGAAGACATGTACAAAATATATGAATTTGATTGAAAGCATATAATGCATGAAACAGAAAATAGTTTTTAATCATCAGAAAGAAATGCATTATTAACGTATAAATACATTGATTTATATTCAACATATGTAAGTGATTGATCACACATAAGTCCAATGAATAATAAATTTAAGACAAATAAAGCTATACTTTTTTATGTCAAAGTGAAAAAAGTATTTTTGCATTAAAGATGAAGAAAAAGCATAATAATAATAATTATAGAAAAATTAAGAGCAATACAATTTGTTTTTCTATATACTAATAGAAGTGTTTGCAAACAAGAGATGCAGTAAAAGAGCAAATACTAGTATATTGTTCTCAAGTGTTAATATATGCAATGCTTTTATGCTTTTGTTTCCGCATCAAAGACGCCACTAAATTGTTCTGTTTGTTATATGATCTCAATCATAGCTGATGCTAGAGATGATGTGAAACAATATTTACCAACGCTCCGATCGAGCCCACAGTCGCCTCCAAATTCACATCTCTTTTAAAGGATAGCATCGAAACATCGATTTTATGCTCAACTCTTTTGTGTTTGTCCTAAAACTGAACGCACCTATAATTGCGTGCAACTGAATAAATCTATTTATGATATGACTCTTATTTACAGAATTTGTGAGTATTATTTTATTCAATATATTAAAACATTATAATAATATCTGATTTTCATATAATTCTGTAGTTCTCAAAATGCCCTCAACTTTGAATTAAATCATATAATTTTCTCGTCTGAATGTAATTACAATAATAGCTTTAATAATGATAACGTGAATTCAGGTTATTTTGAATTTGAAAACTTTTTCAAATTGAATTGCTTTTGATAATTACTGAAATCTGAAATGTATTAAAATTAAGTGTAATTCATAAGTTAATTGGTATAAATGTTATAATCTTTTATTACACTTGTGTTAACCTTAATTCAAAGTAATAGAGCTCTTATTCATCCGACAAAAGCATTTTATAGTTGTGAAACTCCAAGACTTTCATAATAAGTCAGTTAAATTAATTTCCTTTTTCAAAAAGCATTTCATGACCTGAAAAGAAGCGAAAAAGAGAATCGATTTATTAAAGTGAGAAAATCGCTGAGATAGACATTGCAGACATCGCTCACAATGTTTCTGTTCCTAACATGACTTTCACACTAAATGCTAGTTTCACTTTACTGTTAAGGAGAATGAAAAGCAATTAACGCTAAACTGAATAATCAAAGCTTAGACTTTCATTTAATTCTATGTTATAAAGTTCTATATTATCGAATACGACTTAACTCTCTATAAGCCCGAAGCTATAGGACCTGTCAAAAGCAAACTGTGATCAGCGTTTGTTTTTATTATTTACTACGAAGTAACTAAAGTTCTTCACTTTATTGTATTACTAGATGAAAACCCACAGTTAATAAGATGATAGCAATCGTAGTGAATCCCAGTTTGGTTGCATCCAAACATAGTATTGTAACTTTCACTACATATTAATCTTTAGAGACAAAGTGATCAAAAGAGATCCTCTAATAAACCCGATCTAACACAAAGACATTTATCCTTAATAACCGATTAAATAGGTTTTGATGGCATTATTAACTCACCCATATCTTTACGCCAATTTATCGAAAACCATTTTTATTATTGTTTGACATATTTGAGGAGTTTTTAGTATTGTTGTCAATGATTCCTAAAATATCACTTTCATCGTACAGATCAGTTCGATTTCTTTCGTTGAATTTGACTATCGATGTCACTCTTTCTGCTTTATTTGTTTCTATTTTGCTATTTTTATTACTTCTGATAGTTTTATCCGTTTCCACAGCTGAAGAAACATTTGCACTATTAGTTTTTGACACTAATTTAGAGATGTTGTCACGTTTGAGATAAAGAGAAGACAATACTTTCGGTGGAACAATAGTTGTAGAATAAATAGGAGTTTTAACATTTGTTATTAAAGTTGTAGTAGTATTTGGTCTCCAAGTGATTGTGGATATTGTAGGCTCTGTTCTGTTTGTCAATAGCATTAATACTTGAGAGGAAGACACTAACGTTTGCTCATTTGCAAGAATATTATTTTGAACTTGATTTAGATTAGAATTGATATCCTTTACTTCTGTACCCATAGTATTAGTTGAGTTGTGGATTTGCATATTCGGATCCCATAGGAATACATAATAAAGAGATAGTACAATAGCGGCGAGAGAGACAGCGATCATATAAGCCATTACTGTCATTATTCTCACTATTTTCCTATTTTTCTTTGAGTCATATATTCTCGAAGGATTCTGTACTCCTGGATAATGAATTTCTGAACGAGATCCTGAAGGAATGCTGGCTGACTTGGGTTCTGGAGTTGCCACTGGAGTGGACGCTCCCAAGTTTGTACCATTTGTACCACAACTGAAACTACCAATTTCTGACCCATTGTTTGTAGAGATGCCGTTATTATCGTTCATCCCTATAATGGATGAAAAATTCATTATCGATTTAATTATATATATATATAAAGAATTTCTTCCAATAAACTAAAATTGATTTTCATTACTTATTCTGAATACTCGTCATTTGCATTACTGCTAATAGAATTTCAAACAAACTAATGAATGTCGGAAAATATATATTAAAATAAATAAATTTGAAGGAGAAATTATGATAACTACTGAGTTGTAATATCGGTCATACTTTGATAAAAGTAAAAGACGATGTATTTGGAAACATGCGTTTGACTCGGAGTGCAGAAGAACTAAAGAATAAGAATTGGTTGGTTTTGAATTGAAATGAATCAGACTATAATATTTGATCGCTAAGAGCATGATCACAACTAACACACAACACTGCTAGTGAAGAGATTTGACTCTAAAAGTAGAACAGCCACCGCGTGGCAGACTATGACACGGAGCAGATATATATACTTTAATGTTAGTTAGTATGCTATAAGATTAAGTTTGCAACTACTTATCAGAGCAATAAGTAGGTATACACTCATGTTTGTCGAACACTCATCTTATACTTACAATACTTATCTGTTATATGTTTGCAAAACTAAACCCTTAAACTTGCTCTAAACGGAACTCTTGACGCCAACTTTTGTCTTCGAAGTATCTTTTACTGGTATTTCTTTTATGCATTTTTAGTAATAATCTGAAACACTATTGATATAATCTCTGAGTTGTACGCATTCTGATTCTTCTTATTGATCCTCTTAGAGAGTAAAATAAAGGATAAGATGTTTCAAATTCTCTAATGATTCGTGTCATTAATTTTTTAGCTCAAGAAATAAATGTTTCAAAAATAAATTAATTTTGTGCCTATAATTTAATGCAATTTAAGTTTTACTGTAAAACTCATATAAGTTTACTTTTAAGCTAAAAATGCTAACAAACTGGAAAATGCATCAAAATTTAATGGAAGACTTGCCTATGAATGTAGATTAAATTGTAAGCTACTGTTTCATTAAGTGTTTTGTAGTTGTGAAAATAGCTTCTGTGGCAGAGCTATATCACAATATATTGAATTCTCTATTAATAATTAGTCAAAAGTAACTAATTTCAATTCTTTTAAAACAATTACCAGATAATATGTCTAAATTTCACATAAAATAAGCATTTATTTGATCTTCAGTTTCTTTTCCAACTACGAATGAGAAGCAAAAGCAAAAATAAGAGTCAATTTAAATTCTTGACTCATTAGTGCTGATGAAGGCAGCAGTTGATGCCGAAACATATGTTCCCTTTGTGTGATTGCACAAAAAAAGTTGCGAATAAATTAGAAATTCTTAATATTTTATTAAATTAGATACCATTTGATTGAGAAATTAGCTTACTATCGAAGCTAAAAATTATTTGCTTCAAAAAGTTACAATCAAAATTAGCTTTTAAAATAAATATTCTGATTTATGCTGATTGCAACCTAAAAATTTTAAATCCAAAAAACTTTATAGTTATGCATGCATTTAATACTTCGATAAAACCATTTCATAATTAAATTTAAGAAAAATGTAAAAGTTATGAGACATTTTCTTTTAGATAGTTTTACATTATCAGCATTCAGTTTTTGAATATATTATATAAATATAACTTAAAATTCAACCCATGAAAGCAATGGAAGAATTTTTTTTATCTAAAAAATAAATTGAGAATAAGTCAGATAAAAATATTGAAAAATGAGTTTCATTTGATCTTCAAAATGCATTAAAACATAAAAAAGATTTTCAGGAAAAAAATACTTTTTATTTGCAATATTGATTAAAGAAAATAAATGAAAAATCTATTCTATTTTAGTTATGCGAATAAAATTTTAGAAAAAATTACAAAACGCTTTCCTTTAAAATATGTAATTCTTTATATTTTAGTAAAACAAAAGATGTCATTAACACTCATAATTGAATTGTTTAATAATTTAATAACTCCAGTACTTTGTAATAAAGTATGATTTTGGGAGTAAAAACCTAACATCATTAATCCTGCAAACTAGCTTACTGTACAATTGGCGTCAAGTACTTAGTCCAACCATCAAAACAAAAGTGATACATAAGGAGCAAAATTTGAAGGGTCCACTCATTCATTTAGATTGAATATGAAAGCATTAGAATGAAACTATGAATTTGTATTTAAATTTTATGCATATCTCCCTCAATTTTTATCCCATCGCATCAGAGATCATCCCGGATTTAGGACTAAGTACTTGACGCCAATTGTACTTTAATAAACTATTGGAAATAAAGATAAAAGTTCTTTTCCTAAAAACTACACAATTCTAAAACATAAACAGAAGTTCTTTCTCAGAACAAAGCATAACCATCTGTACTTTTTCCTCATTAATCTTTTTTGAGATCGTAAAAATTCAAAGAAGTCATTTAACATGTTTCACTTTTCACGAATTTACTATTGCTTATCGCAATTTCCATGAATAATATTCGAGAACAAATTATTGAATTAAGTTTTTTGGAGTGAATTATAAACTAAATATCGTTACTTTAAATGTTCACAAAAATTATTCAATTTTTAGTTCTTTATTTTTTTATTTTTTTTATATCTTTGCATTCCTCATGTCAATCACGTTTCTCATTTGCATTTTCAGTTTTTAATGGATTTGAAATGTTTTATTCAGAGAAAATATCTTATCTTTTAAAAATTGGGTAATTTCTAACTATTGAACTCTGGGTTTAGTGACCGATCGCTCGAATACAAGGGAATAATCAGTGAAAATTTTGAAAATAGTTGAGACTGAAGTTTTTCTAAATTTGGTATCATTTAAACTATGAATTCTGATGAGACTAGTATTTTGTTTTAGGGAATTAACTAGAAATGAATCCCATTGTAAAGAAAGGAAAAAACTGTTTCCGCCACTGAGTAAATATTTATCCTACAATAATAACTAAAAACATTTTCCGGTTATAAGAGCATTAATTCGGTAATTTGACAATGGTCACTTTCCCGGAAGTTTTTTCGTGAAAGCACATCCTCTTATCATGTTGGCTCTAATGACATTCGGCCTGTATCATGTCCAGGGGCCGAATCTATAGCCGTACAGACAGACATAGTGACAGATATAGAAATTTTGGAATTCACTGCATAGATGTTACAACTGAACCAACAAATACACCATTCACTTACATAAAGTCTTGTGACATTCGTTGATATATTGAATGAATTTTACCACATTTGAGGCAATAACTTGATTGATCCCAAATCTAATCAGAAGATTGAGTCCAATTCAATCAATTCATATGAAAGTTGATGCGTATGAAATGTCAGAAGTTATAATAATATATTTTTATAGCATATTCTCATAGATCTAAATGAAAGTTTCTTACATTTCAAGTGTGATAGAGTTGTCATGGTTTCGAAAATCTTTAGTCCCATAAATGAACATTTCATTGGTTTCATTCAAACAAATATATTTAGTAACATATAATCAATGTAATCAATATTTATTTGTATTTTGCATTTGTATAATTTATATAAGTTTTTTTTATAATTAATTCATTGAATATTTTGAAGTTTATGAGATTTGCACTAAGTTAATGCTTCGTTCAATTAAATTTCGAAAAAATTAGTGTAATAAATCATAATGTCGAAATAGATATATCAATCTCCTTTCCAGTATTGCACTTAAAATCAAGTTGTCGTTATCAGACAATAACGTTAAACTCAATCCTAAGTTTTTCAATAGGCTAGAGTTGAATTATAAATTTTACGCTCTATAAATCTAAGCAAACATAAACCAAACCGAATTGACAATAAAAAGACTAAGAAATAAATGACTCTACAAAAAAATATTTATCTTATTGAGACGCTAAAAATCATTTTACGAAATCAACATTTGAGTTAAAATAATTTCCGATTTAAGTTGAAGGGTGAATTTGGATATGGCATTTGGAAGGCAAAAAGAGCCTTAATTTATAGGTTAGGTTTGAAATAAGTTAACTGTTTTATCAATGCATTGTAGTTATCAACTCAACTCATTAAACTTTTCTTGATTTCAAATACAAATAGTTGAAAATCTCTGAAAGCATGAACTTTCAAATTGAGATAAACTTATGATTAAGAATAAGAGATAATTATTTATAAACATTGATAAGACAGTTAACTTATTTCAAACCTAACCTATAAATTAAGGCTCTTTTTGCCTGACAAATGCCATATTCAACTAAATAAAATATAAAATAAACTTTCTAATTTTACGTCTTTAATAACTTTTAATAATGCAAGAATTAAAAATTTTGATTATTTATTGCTGAGTTTAGAAACATTTGTTGTGAGTCTTTATTGAATTGTCTCAAATACTCTTTAAGACTGAAACTAATTGTTATCTATGTAACTATAGAGTATTTTTAGCCAATAATTTATTCAAGTTTAATCAGATCTTTCTCTTATCTTTTGCATTATACGAGTCATTGTGACTCCTAAAACATAATATTTTCAGCCTTACGAATCATTTTGTAAATTATTCCCTATTTGTTGAAATTGCATTCAATCTTAAGATACTATATATATATTTATCTTTCTGTCGAACAATAGATTTCTAGATATCCATTCATTATAATAGTTTAAGATGCATTTCATGTTTTTTGAAGTCACATAATTCAACTTTATTTATGTTATATATCGTCTATTAATCATTTTTCTTTTAAAGTCAAACATAGCATCATTAATAATAAATAAAAAAGTTTCATGTTTCATAAACTAATTCAATCTGAGCCTTATAACTAACTATTCTTTAAAGTAAAAAATTATATGAATATCAAATGCTTTGAATATAAGAAGATAATTAGGTCTGGAAAGAAAAGAGTCAGTTTACAAATGATTGATTATTGATAGTTATAATAATTATTCAAAGATATTCATTTTCTCAAATTTATTTGATTTTAAGTCGTCTCTGTCTGTGTTGTAAACGTCACGCCATCACTATTTTGACATCCGGAGTAAAACATTGATTTTTCGGTATAACGACGCAAACTGTGCGGATGTTGTGTCACATGAATGTTTGTTTAGAGTTTGCTCACTTACCACATATTCCGAAGCAACTCAGCTGTTGATGGTCTAAATGGCCGCTTTTCACTAATCTCATCTCATAATAAGACTAATTAGATTTAATTTTTTATTTATTTATCAGAACAAGATCTATAGGAATTAGAAATGTAACTAATATTTTAAAGAGTTTATTAAAGTTATACTAGTATTGAGTGAATATAACTAATAGTAATTATCATATCAGAGATATTTTGATTACTAATATTTTGATTGTTTGGTCAAAATAGTATTTATATAATGTGTATAACTTGTTCATAGGTTAAAATGTGCCAAATTTGCTGTTAAATTGAATTTGGAAAGCATTTTCAAGTATTCAAACTGTGTTTCACAAATTAATTAATGAATTTAATAACTAAATGACCAAAACTATAAATGATCAAAATATAAATCAACTGAAAAGATGGCTTATAATTATCATCGGAGACATATGAAGGCATTGGCAGAAGCATCTAATTCTGCTAATAGTGATGCCGATAGCAGTTCAAGTCCGGGCAATGTCTCCACATCTAATCATTGTGAAGAATGGAATCCAAATCAAATTGTCTATAATAAGGTTAAACACAATCAATTTATTATTAGAAATAAATAAGACTTAAGACTTAATTCTTCAACAGATGGAACAAATAATTGAGCGAATGCAAGACGAACAAAATGGTGTTCCCGTTCGAACTGTCAAAAGTTTTATGTCGAAAATTCCAAGTGTTTTTACAGGTATTTTTGAATGTGTTGTTGAGGAAAATTTGATTTATAATTTGATTATGTTTTGATAGGTTCTGATTTGATAACTTGGATGATGAGATCATTAGAATTGGAGGACCAGAACGAAGCATTACATTTGGCTAATTTAATGGCATCTCATGGATATTTTTTCCCAATAGATGATCATATTTTGAGGTAAATCTTGATTAGCATGAACTCAAAACCTTTAGTGAATTAATTCTCAATTTATATTCTCAATTCTCAAAAAGAAACTCTATTTCAAACAGTGTTAAGGCTGACTCAACATTCTATCGATTTCAAACCCCTTACTTCTGGCCCTCTAATTGTTGGGAACCTGAAAATACTGATTATGCCGTATATTTGTGTAAAAGAACGATGCAAAATAAAACAAGACTTGAATTAGCAGATTATGAGGCAGAAAATTTAGCGCGACTTCAAAAAATGTTTAGTAGGAAATGGGAATTCATATTCATGCAGGCAGAGGCACAAGCAAAGTATTAAACATATTATTCTATCATTAAATCAGTGTTAAATACTTCTTATTTCAATCAAATAGAGTCGATAAAAAAAGAGACAAATTAGAGAGAAAAGTGCTGGACTCTCAAGAAAGAGCATTTTGGGACGTTCACAGACCTGTGGTTAGTGTTTATTCAATATTTTTATAGCCAATATTCCAAATTTGTTTGTTTTATTTAAAAGCCTGGATGTGTTAATACGACCGAAATTGATATTAAAAAAGCGTGCCGTATGAACAAACCAATCAAAAGTACTAAAGTCAAAATCTCAACTGTAAGTCGTATAAGATTTAATGTTTTCTTCTACTCAAATAAACTTGAATTATCTATATCTTTGCCCAATCGATAGCATTTAGCGTGTTCAGTTGGTGGCGGACGTGTCAGTCCTGTCAACGAAGCAGATAAAACAGAACTATTAAAGCGAGAAATAGAATCATTGAGAATAAGACTCGACCATAGGATCGGTGGCGTCAAGATAAGCAAAGTGGCAGAATCTTATTCAACTTTCTATGAACAATGGGCTGAATACGACCCTTTCATTACATTACCAGAACCTAATAAAGGGGTAATCAATTTGTCTCAATTAACTAATTATCCGTTAATCAAATGTTAATAACTATTATAGAACTCTAATTGTGTTTGAGTGCATAGTAATATATTTTTTAGAAATTGTCTATCCATTGAAATCACTATATGATTGAAATGGATCTAAAGATTTTAAAATGATATTTTGAATTAGTTGTTAATTCGTTAAATTGACTGATTTTTCATGAATCAGTTTATATCGCAGACACCATCCAATCCTTGGATAAGTGATTCAACTGACTTCTGGGAACTCGAAAGACAAACGTAATTTTGAAAAATGCTAAGAAGTTGTTTGAAATTATAATGATAATCAATTTAATCAAATAATTAGTAAAGACGTGCCGTGTCGAAGAGTACGGCGTTGGGCTTTTTCATTAAAAGAACTATTAAAAGATGGGGCCGGAAGAGAACAGTTCATCAAATTTTTAGAAAAAGAATTCTCAGCGGAAAATCTCAAGTAAACCATTTGAATCCATTTAATTTTAATGATAAAAATATACAAATAGTATCCAAAAATAGTTCTCGTTATGATATATTGTATTTGTGATATTGAATACAGTTTACGTATAGTTAAATTGAATTTAGAAGAGATTTTGAATTTGAATAGATTTTGGGATGCCGTACAAGAGCTTAAATGTGTACATAGTCGTGATGTTGCTCAGAAAGTACAAGAAATTTGGAACGAATATCTGGGATCAGGTATTTAATGAATTATAACTTAAAAATGCATTAAAAACATAGAAGTTGTATTACATCAGACGCGAATTGTCCCATAAATATTGATTCAAAATCTTATGAGATATCTAAGAAGAATATGGATGGCAATCCTAATAACAGGTGGATCTTCGACGAGGCCGCGGGACATGTCTATCAGTTAATGAAAAATGATTCATATCCTCGTTATCTGAGATCTGATATGTATAAAGAATACCTGAACGGAACAAAGAAGAAGGTGAGACAATTTAATGATAATTCGTGTACATATATTGCTTAAGGCTTGTTCACCCTCGCACTTAGACATCTGTGAAAGGAATCCGAGGAGTCATACAATTTAGCGCCAAAAAAGTTGGAGACCAATTGGCTTTGGCTAACGCTACTTCCCTTACTTAAAAATAATTGAATAATAAAAATGATAGCTCACTATTTTGCTCTTAACAAATTAATATCTCATAATTACAATAATTAACAAATTTTAGAATCACTAGTAGTTCTTTTCTGCCTGATTTGTTCTCCTGAATGAATTGCTGCTTTCATTAGTCATTTAAAAAGGTGCGGCTTTACTATCATTGATTGTTTGCTCTTAAATGTTATCTCAATTGATTGTTGATTTGTTATTTTATTCCTATTTTGCTCTCTTTAATATTTATAGCACAGCCGATTCATTCCTAAATTGCCGAGTTTTAATGTTTAAAACTGATACTGTGATTGACACTAATAATTGATCATCAAAGGGAACATCATTTCGATTTTCACTATTATTCTAAAAGACCAATTATAAACTATCAAAAATCAATTAAATCAATATTCCATGTTATTTCAAGTTACTTAATATATAAATCCGTGTTATATTATTCCTGAATGTTTATCCTTATTATCCATTGATCACTGTTTCATATAATTTTAATTCACGTGTAGATATATTGCCGATCGATTTGCCTCAATATTTTAGAAGCCCTTTGTTATCAAGATATATAAATATATATATATTATAATTAATTATTAACTTATTATTAACTGCTGTAGACTTGATTAGAATGTTTAGTCTACTATTTATTTATAAGAAAAACACATCGAATTATTATTTTCAAAAGTATTGCATAATTAATAAAATTATTTGAATTTATAGAATTTTGAGAGTTTTGAGAGTTTATAATGCAATTTCTACAATATTTAGATTTTTTACCATTCAATTCAATTATAAGTTATATATATTTTTTTCAAATTTCGTTTAAATTAATTTTTAATTTTTCTAACATTTGTTGTCAATTTATCGTATTTTTTACATTTACTAATCTAAAAATGATATTAACTTAACTTAATTAATAAGTCATTTACGACATAAGTTTTGAAATTTTTCTCTCGAACAAACTTTTGACATCCCTTATATATTATAATTTTTTAAGTGAATTATCAAATGTGTGGGTTTTGTACTCTTTAAATCACTTAACGAATTGATGTATATTTGGATCCATTGAATAACAACATTAGTATTTTAAGGTTTTTGAAGAATGCGTTAGATTTTAGAAGAATTTCCACACATTTGACCTCTCAAGACAGCATTGATTTATAAGTTTCATAAATTTAGAATATCTTGTTCTGGATGCGACTCAAAAATAAACTAATTTAATTTTCAACCAAATTGACTTAAATGATTGAAGAGAACATAAAACATGAAAAGAACTCTATAAATGATTGAAGAGTTTGATATTTCATTTTATTAGATAGAAAATGTGATAATGAACTTGAATTCATCTGTCACTAAATATTATTGAACTTTATTGAGAACATTCGAAAGAAAACCAAGAAATTCCAATAGAAAAGTGATAGATTTGAAGAATTCGATATTTTCCAAAAAAGTTCTTCAGAAAGTTTTAATATACTTTCTTATAAATTTGATACTAATTTGTTTCAACTTTATAATCCAAGACGATTTTACAAAATAACTACTGTATCACAAGTTCTTTTCGTAATCTTTTACTCTCTAGAAATAACTTTTTATAATCCTTGAAAGCATTTTTAAAATAGTACATAAAAAATTTCACCGACAAAGAAGAAGTTAATGAAACGAAACAATCAAATGGTTGATGTTTTGAGGAAAAAGAATCATTTATCGCTTTAGAGTGAAGTTCCTAAGAATTTCTTTCTGCTGAAGTGATGCTCTAATAATCATTTTTCTTCATTGAATTGATACGGAATAGAAGGCTTAACTTAATATAGTGTCTGTTTGTAATGATTTCACGTTTTTCATCAGGTTTGGGTTGAGTTATAACAGAGAGTCTGACAAAAACTCTAGAATTCAAGTTCTTTTTTGGACAGATAAAAGGATTTTTTTTACTGAAGCTCAACTCAAGCTCAACCAATTCTGGATTTTCCATTGAGTCTAAAGACCAATTATTGAGAATCGATAATACTATTACAATCTATAAATAGATCTTTGCTGTTAATTACTCTAACTTAATGGTTTATAATGAGTTTATTAATTTATTATCATTTGTATAATCAAACCATTTTGGGTGTAAAGGTATGCGTTTGATGACAAACATTTAATTGAATTTAATTCCAAAACTAATTCTATTACTTGAATAATCCGTTTCAAGTCCGTTAAGTTGCATTCTTAAAAAAAGTTGAGATGTACTAAATATTCAAGTGATATGAGAGTATGTTTAAAGTTATTTTTAGGTAACTGAGACTCAAACATTAGATCGTTCCAGAAACTAGTTTCAAGTTTTGATGCCATCAAATAGACATTATATGACATACTGAAAACGCAATAGTCTTTCTGGCATTTGTTCAGAAAGCTCTAAATTAGTGCACTTGGCTTTTACAATACAAAACTGTTTACTACTTTGGTTTACTTTAGTTGTCCATTCCGTTTAGTTTAAACATAATTAGTTTCTGGAATAAGACAAATATGAGAAAATTGATCTACATTTGAAAATGGATCAACAAAGTGATAAAATGACAGAATTACCTCCGCCTGCTACCTGCTCTTTTAAGAGATCAATTGTCAAGGTAAGTCACTTTATTCAAATAGTTTATTATTTATTTATTTGAGAATCATTTCAACTCAATTTAATTGAAAATTTTCAAAAAATCATTTAAATCAGCTCAAAACCTAAGCAATTAATAATCATACATATGGAATGCTTTCACTTAATGAGATTGCTTAAGGATTCTAAAAATATAGGAAATGTTACTAAACAAACATTTGCTGATTTTGAGTTTCTTCTTATTATGAAATACTATGAAATACATTGAAGTGTACAGACATTAGATAATGACATTTTCGAACTTCAAAAGTGAATTGATATCTAAATCGGAATTAAATCAAACTAATCACTAACAATAAAACTTTTTGATAAATTATTCAAACTATTTAATAATAACTATCAAATAATTCAAACTAATCATAATTTAGGTTCAAAGTTAGACTTTAACTTAGTGACTATACAGTACTAACTTATACATTTGTTAGTTTTTGATAATTATCTTTATTTGTTAATCAAATCTTATTTTCAGTTTCGGAAGTTTAATTAATTGTTATCCTCAGGTTATAAAGATCTTAACAGGAATGTGTTTTTCTTATTATTTTTAAATGTAATTTTAATAATGCAAAAAATGAGATCTAATTTTTGAATTAACAATCTTATTTTTAATCATTACATACAATAACAATATATCTATCTTTATCGGAGAAAAAGTCACTAATCAAAATTTTTTGTAATGCATTTTGAATAATGTGTTAACTATCA
>JAQFXV010001155.1:0-14988 GCA_034694065.1 Camisia spinifer
GATGAAATTTTTTATGTGAGTATGGTTTTTCGGGAAGAACATCATATCCGAGAATCGTGATCAGACTCGAAATTATGTAGGCAATAATCAAGGTGATTTGCTCAGAAAATTCTGGCACGAATTTTAGATTTTTGATGACTGAAGTCAATACTAGATCAAAAATCAGTAAATACGTGTAATTTAGTTTGGTGAAAATATTCTCATTATGAGAGCTATGAGGTCTCAAATCCGAAAATTCGGGATTTTCAAACCAGCATAACCTCGAAATTTAATGACCGAAAATCATGAAACCGGTATCAATTTGTAGAAAATTTTATGTTCTTAAAATTTTATATTCACTGTTTTACATTATCTTCAGGTCTTGTATTGACTTTCGATACATTTGGATTTTTATATTAGTTTAAATCTAAAGAAATTTTTCTATCGAAATATTTTTATTTAAGATTTCGATAGTTTTGAACCAATGGACATTTCAAAAAGCAACGAAAATTGATACAGGACCTGAAGATAATGTAAAACAGTGAATATAAAACTTGAAGAACATAAAATTTTCATCAAAATATATCAATGCTAAAAGGGTTTGAATAGCCAAAAACCGTGTCGGCCATTAATGAGAAAGACCGTACTTTAAAGCTGCTTTAACGTTTTTGTTATCCAGTTCTCATTGAATAACCTTCACATAAGCCTGATAATATGGCGCTGATCCTTCGAGCGTAAGCGTGAGCCGCACGCTTGAGCATCAAAATTTATCCGATCGCGAGCTAGACAAAATAGATAGAGCGATGACAAAAAATAAAATTGCGCCCTTTTTATTGTTGACTAACAAAGACGCCAATTTGGTAGGCGTTTGTCAGGATTCGCCGCACGCGTCTTTCACTTTTCCTGAAACGTCGGGTGGACTTCTTTAATCAAAGGTTAGATTTTTAAATTTCAGATGGAAATTAAAGCTCCAAGTTTTTGTTTTGGACAAGTATAAGGCAGGAATCCAGAAAAGCTCAATTTGCTATTCTTCCAAATTTGATAAATAAGCCTATTTCCTGACTATATAACAGTTGAAATTAGGCAATATATACTGTACTGTAATATGAAATATTTGTTTATTTATGAAATAATTAACGATAATTCAATTTATAAACATTCATTTATATTGAGAAACAGCATAATATTATAATGAATGTACTGTAACATAAATGTGGTTAAATTCTCTGCTTTCAAACTGTTTAAATGATTTGCAAATTAAAAATTGGGTTATCTTAATAGAATTGTATTTTTTATAACTAAATCAAACTTTTTAAATATAATTATCAAGTTTGAGACTTTTAGCATTTATATTTATTTATTGAATAAATTTTTTTCTCAATCATCTTTTCAGATTCCAGTTATTTCATGAATAATATATATTTAAAAATTATGGAAATATTTATTTCAAATTTTCGATTCAATTCGATTTCTAAATTAAATGTCAAAGTGATTTGCAGTTAAGATTACTGGTAACTATGCATTAACTGAAAAGTTGAGTTAAAGTCAACCTTTGACTAGTAATTAAGTCATTACATGCGAAAGACGTCTGTGTTATCTGTGTTACGTATCAATGAAAGAATGCATGCAAAGTGAAGTTTAAGGAAAATGAGCATTCATTAGATTTACCATTAATTGTGATAGCAACAAGCCTGTTCTTTCTAATATTTTAAGTTTGATCTATTCAACAATAACAAAATTAGTTGTTATACTGTATACTATTCTATTGTAATCTCAATAACAAGTTTCATATTCTCATAAATATATTTTTATGCTCATTATCAGAGTTTTGAAACAGATGTTTGAAAACTCTTTATTCAATTCTTAGGCTTTTATGTCATTGATGTTATAATTTTGTGATAAATAAGTAATCATTTTAGTTTCAATCCATTAATTTTACAGATAAGTTGATAAAAATTATCAAACCTATGAACCTATATCCAGGAAATAATAAAGTTTTATATCTTGTCTAATATTATCTTAAGTTTGAGAATTATTTGCTTTTCAGATATTTTTAATGAATTGAAGTTTTTTCTTATAAATAACGATTCTAACAGTTTATGTGTTCACTAGAATCGTCTCAATCAATATTAGTCTATCCTTCGAATGTTCACCAAAGAAGTAATTGATAGTTGAGCTTTAGATAACAAAATAGGCACAACTTTTAGGAAAAAAATTGATAGCTATAAAAATAATTACAATTAATTGAATTGAATTGTTTAGTGCTTAAACTAGAATGAAATCACATTGTATTATTTAAGCCTTTTATACTCTATTTTCATGTGTTTACATGTTGTCTAATCAGTGATGAGAACTTTCTGTGTGTTGAGTGTGAGTGAATGGGTGTATGAATGGGTTTTGCTAAGGGTTTTGCTGATCATTAGTAGAAAATCACTTTATGCCTCAATTCAGTGAAATCAAAGTTTATTACCTGACTATTAATATTTGAAAATGAAAATCTAAGAAAACTTGAGGTGTAATCTATGCTTATTAATTAACATCGCATTTATGAAGTTCTGAAATTATGAGTGTTTTACTTAAAAAGTTAAGCCCTAAAAAGTTAGCTTCTTATCCCTTAGCAAGTTTCAAAGTCTTTAAATGTTGAAAATGCTGAGTTTATTATAGAGTTTAAACCATTACAATAATTTCTATACATATATATATATTTATAAATGCATTTAAATCGCTGAGTTATGATAAATGTATAATCTAGAAAACAAAGTTATCAATTATTCAATTGAAATCAGATTAATTTACATCATATTTACATTTAAATAAACATAGAGTTATTTAACATAAACAGAACGCCTTTTGGGTGAAGATTGGAAAATAATATAAACTCTATTTACAAATCAGGAAATTAACGTTTGAATAAAGATAAGGAGTTACAAAAAATGATTGGGGTTTGCTTTGCACGAGTCTCTATTGCACACATTTAACAGCTTAGACATCATGTATTTAAGTTATAATTTAGATCCCAATCTCTGCATATAGTGGTGACAACAGATCAAACTTAAGTCATCTTAAATCAAGCCAATGATGAGATCACAAATTAATTGACAATAAACTTATTTATCAAGAGAAAGACTTTAAGACGCCTTACAATAAGTATAGAATAATTAAAAACAACCAGAGCTTAAATTATTGGTTCTTTTTTGTCTTAATAATAACCTTAACCTTGAGATCAAAGTTAAGACATTACGTATAATAAACATTTAATTGATTACACATTTATCTGATGCAAAAAATATTAAACATTATAATTGATAATTTTAATGCAAACAAACTTGTATGCCGTCGAAAAGCTATACATATCAAAGTTTCACAGAATTCAAATTCAGACTATTTTTTCAATAAGTTTTCATTTAAAATCAGTTTAAATATTGAAATTTCATTTGAAACCTAGTTATTCACAATTTCTGCAACATATTTAGAAAAGTAAATGTATTTTATATTTATTCCTTATGTATAATAAACCAGTGAAACTAATTTAAGTTTAATTTATAACTTTTCCTATAGTGAAATGAATTGATGTAATAATTTATATTGTGAAATATATAAAGGCTGACTTAATAATCATAATTATCTTATCTTAATTTGAGTTCCAAAATATATCTGAATGACACGACATTGAGGAAAAAATAGTTTCACTTCAACTACACGTTTGTAGTTATTTTAAGTCATAAAACATCGGTGAATAATATTTTAAGCAATTTTTAAATAAATAGTTTAAATTGTTTGATAATCCAAATCGGAGTAAAGATAAGAATACTTGTATCTTTGCATGAATAATATATATTTATTATGGGGTAAGTTTTTTATGCAAAACTGAGGCTATTTTTCTCATTCATACTTTATTTGTAACGCTATTCAATGTCATTCAATTCTTAGTAAAGACCTTCAGAAAGAATGCTTTTCAGGCGAATCATTGTTCAATATCTGTATGAATCATAAGATTCTGAAATGGCTGAATACTTGACATTGAATCAAGTTTTATATTTGCGTAAAGTAGCAGATCATGTATTTGCTCATATTTATTATTATTATTTAAAAAGGGATTTGAAAAGCTCTAATCATTTTAAATTAATTTGAATTATCAAATTGAAACTTGTTTATCTAAATAAGTTTCAAAATATTTTTTTTATTAATCCTTGAAACTAAATGATTATATTTTTATAGCAGTGGCGCTGTTTTCGAGAATGATTTCAAGTCTAGATTGTAATTATAGACTTTTCCGGAAAATAATATATTTTAAAGAATGATTTTCTCAATAAATGATCATTTTTCTAAAAAAAAAAAGATTACAGTAGTTATATTACACCACTTAAATTGTGTTACATTAGGACCAGTGTAAAGGATCTCTTTCTCAAATAATGATTTTTCAAAATTCTGAAATGACTTATATTCCATTTGTATAAAGGGTGACAATTTTAAGACTACACATTTGCTGAAAAATTTTTTCAGTCATAAGCTCAAAAGGGAACGAAATTATTTATTTCAATATTTAAAGAGAGTTATTAGGGTTTACAATATTCAAAGGGATTTTTTTCTTTTTCATGATCTGCAGGTGTGCGAAAGATAAGACCTTTAAAAATAAAGGGATTAGCCATTTTTGAAAAAGTGTGTAGTCTTCAAATTGTCACCCTTTATTAAAAGCTTAACTTGCCATCAAAATATGCTCAAAATCAAATTAAATTGAATGTATCATTTTCAATTTTTTTATTCAATTGCAAAATCCTGGCAATCAATTATCTAACCCTAAAAATTCTCAGAAACTGATCATATGAGAGATGTTTTCGATAGAATGTTTTCGAAATACTGCAGTGTTCTAAATATTTTCGATAGAATGCGTGAAATGAAAATCAAAAATATTTAATATTTTTGTTATTTATACAATTTTTAATTAGAAATACTTTAATTGATATAAAATAATATTGCATGCGATCGAAATGAATTGGAATATTTGAGCATAAAAACCTTTAATATTTAAACGATGTTTTCATGAATGCCAGACATAGAGGAGACAAACATTGAAAGAAAGAACGAAAGATAAAATAAATCAAACAACAACACTAATCAACAATTCAGTCATTTTTTTATTCATATTATTTTATATTTATAGTTCAATTGCGAATCAAATTTTAAAATTACAACTCAACTAAACTTCTAGTTCAGTTTTGGTCATTTGAAATTTTTGATTTTGACTTTTCTGGCTTTCGAAATTTCTCGGGTTTGAAAGGATACCAATATTTTGGATCAAAGTTCTAATTTTTGATAATTTCAAAAATTTCAGAGAGTTCCTGCAATTAAGCCAGTGCTGTATTTTCATTAATTTGATAGAATATTTGTTTTATCATAACTTTAATTTTGAATTTTGATTGAAAATAACCACAATGTTAAACATAAAAAATAGAATTGTATGATTGTCTGATTTTTTGTTGCGCTTTAAAAGTCATAATTCATATTAGAGTTGGAAAATATATTTTCAAAGCTTTTTTATATCTTAACTCAACATTATTGGCCTCTGATATCTTCGTTGTTAAAATTTTGATTATTTTTGAAAAAAAATTAATTGTTTTAAAAATGTGGTGAATCTCTTCTCAACGCGAAAACAAGTTTCAATGTCAGTCTTGTTTTATATATTGAAAAAATTTGGTATTTTTTACAACAAACTCAAACTTTTGAATAATTTTCCGAATTATTCGAAATATTTTTGCGTGAATTCAATCCAAAATTGTTTTGATAGAAACTATCGATACTATCTAACAAGCACATGCTTTTTTGTTTGATTATAAGTTATTAGTCCTTGAATACGAATGAGACTAAAGCCTGTTTTTAATACAATATAACTTTGATAAACATATTTTGAGTGATAATTTATCATATTTTACTCGTGTGTTATAAATCCCATTAACACTTAGTATTATAATTTTGAATTAATTTTTCAGTTTATTTCCACTTTTTAAAATCAAAACCTTTGTATTAATGTAAGAATTCAGTAAATTATTTATTAAATGAATTATAGAAATTAAATTAAACTCCAATTCTCAACTTAGTAAACAAATTAAATTTTTGAATTTCTAATAATTTGTGTTACTTTTATTGTACTGAATGAAAATAGCTCTCGAAAATCAATATTGAGGTTTAATTTTGAGACACTTTTCATTTTTATAGTCATTCTCAATCAAAATTTGAGCCTAAATTATAGTCCTTTTCTTTCATTTCCCAAAAGTCTTCAGAACTTAGTAATGAATTGAATTTGAAATTTTTACTCAAAAATCAGGAAGTTTGAAAAACAATTTTTGATTTAATGTGATTTAAAAAAAAGTAAAATCTATTAAAATTAATACATAATTAAGAATAGGTAAATTGTCGAGCCTTGAGGATCGCTAAATCAAAAGCACATTACAGTTAAGATAGTCTTTCATGCATAGCATGTTTCAATGGTCAAAAAATATCATTAAAGGCAAACAAGTTTGAAAGTGTTTGTCCAAAATGAAGCGCTATCTTATTGATAATGAGATACGCAATCTCTGACTACTATTGCATCGAACGATTATTAATAATTTTCAATTGTTTTCATTATAAATGATGAGTATTTTACGCATTTTCTTTGCAACAAATTTATTGAACAATAATTGATGAATAGTTTCAAAACATGTTGAATTTGATATAATTGAAAATTGAATTCAATGAATTATTTGATTTATAAAAGTTGATTTTTCAAAAAACTGGTATTAATGCCTAAAGAAGTTCTATTAATAGTTTATTAATTAAATGTCGTTCACTTTCATACACTTTAAGAAACTTGATTTTTGTTAGCTTTGGAATCGATTTCCTTTAATGAAAAGTGTTTTCCATCCTCTTATAGTTTTGCGATTTCCTCAACGCATAAATAAGTTAATAAAAATTGATCGCAAATGTTATTTTACTTTTGAAAAAATAGTGTCATTTCTACAAATGTATGAAAAGGAAGAGAATATTGATCATAAAGAAGTCACTAAAATATGTGGCATTTGCGGAGACAAAGCTCTCGGTATAAGACATTCAAAACTTTGATTTTAATAATAAATAATTAAAGTTTAATTTATTTCAGGCTATAATTTCAATGCTATTACTTGTGAATCATGTAAAGCATTCTTCAGAAGGAATGCCTTAAGAAATAAGGTATTTATATATTAATAATGAATATTTGTATTTATATTAATTCTAAATAAGACTTTATTGACTGTTATTTTTGTAAAAGGACTTCAAATGTCCGTTTGAGGGCAACTGTAGAGTAGACTTAATTACAAGACGATTCTGCCAAAAATGTAGATTAAAAAAATGTTTCGACATTGGAATGAAAAAAGTAAGAAAATATCAATTCATCGAAAGTGTTGTTAATTATAATTTCATACTTTTTTGGTTTTGGAAGGAATGGATTTTATCAGAAGAAGAAAAACAAGTGAAAAGGAATAAAATTGCCGAAAATAGAATGAAAAGGCAATGTGTTAATAAAGTTGCAAAAGTTGCTGATTCAACGACTAGTATATCTCCAAATCTAATTCAAATGATTCAAAATAGATATAATAGTGAAGAGACAACAATAGGCAATAGCTCTCCCACCATATCATTCAAAGATTCAGATTCTTTGCCATCAGATATAGAATATAATAGTTTTAGAAAATCGAACATCGAATTAATTTCCTCCTCATCAGAGCTCAACTCAGAGACTCAAAACAGGTTTCATTTGATCCCAAATAAGATGCCATATTCACCAAAAATGTCAAATTCAAGTAATTTGAATTCTATTTGCGATTCTTTGAACAAGAATTCAATTATGAGTGATTACGACGAATCGATTAGCAGTTCATCTCTATCTGATTCAAAATCTCTTCTAATTAATGTACAAAAAACTGACGTCAATTCAGCCTCAATAAGATCTATGCCTAACAGCACAGTAATTAAAAATTTAGAAATAAATGAAAAAATCAGTGATAAAAATACTAGTAATGAAACCATTAAACCTAAAACAGAAAATATAGAAACTGAGAATAGCAGTAAAGTTCCTGAAAAGAATGAAATACCAGATATTGTTTTCCAAAAAACAGTTGAAGTCGAATTCGCAACAATTCCTATTCGACAGAATATCAGTGAAATTAATCCAACGAATATGGAATTAAATGAATTGGAAAATAAGAGATTAACCGAATTATCAATAGCTACTACTGTTCTTAGAGATCCGTTGGCAAGGATTACATCTGAAACAACAGGTCTCGTCGATGCCATTAAAATGACTGATCAGGCGATTCGAAGATTAATAAAGATGTCTAAAAAGATAAATGCATTTAAGAGCCTTTGTCAACACGACCAAATTGCACTATTGAAAGCTGGATGTACTGAAATCATTATTCTCAGATCAGTCATTTCATTCAATTTTGAAAGAGAATACTGGGCTATTGTCACCGTATGTCAAATCTTTTATGTATCTAATAATACACTTTCTAATCTCGCTTTCTCGAGAGTACTTAAATCAGAGTAAACTCGAGAGCATTTAATTAAAGAATGAATAAGAAAAACTTCTTATCTGAATGCACTCGCATTTAGTTCTTCAAAACTCATAGATTATGTACTGATTATGAATTGAGTGCCAGAAGTATTACGAGTTGTATTACATGCTAAGTAAAGTATTTTAAATTAATTGTTTAGGACAGTAATAACGCAACATTAGTCAAATTGGATATATTAAAACAGGCGAAGGGAAATATTTACGAGGCTCATAAAAATTTCATGTTATCATTTAAACAAGAGTGGAATACTGACGAACATATTCTAGATTTGGTAATCTCTAAAAAATTATAAATTAATGTTCAAATGTTTAATTGTTTTGCTAAACTTCTTACAGTTAACCGCTATTCTTCTGTTCACTCCAAACAGAGCCAACACTATTCATAAAGATGTTATAAAGTAAGTCTTGGCTATAATTGAACTTAAATTAATAATAATTCATTTATGTATAGACTGGAACAGCAAACATACATTTATTTACTTCAAAGATATTTAGAGTCAAAGTATTCTTCTAAATGTGAGGCAAAGACAAGATATTTGAAACTTATGAGTAAATTAGAAGAATTACATATTCTTAATGAAGAACACGTTCGCATCTATTTAGACATTGATCCCAACGATGTCGGACCTCTTCTGATCGAAATCTTCGATCTCAAACACTAATCAAATTCATTGACAAAACCTCAACTCCTGTGATAATCAATATTTTGGAATCAATTCATTGAATACAATTAAAAAGAAAAAATTGCTCAATAGATTAATTTGGAAAAAATTGATCATTTTTAACAACGAAACATAATTGAAATAAATTTATAAAATTAAAGGAAAGTTCATTTTATTCACTCAAAAGTTGACTCAATCCATAATCAGAATTGTTATGGATTGTTATCGGTTGAAAATTCGATTAAAACGTCTTTCCCTAATGTGAACATTTTCGTCATACTTATGAAAACGTTTAGGAATCGCTCCTTTTAATAAGTCGTCGATTGTAAACAATTTATTCTCAAAACAGGGAGTATTAAGTATTCGTTTTCCTCTCAATTTGAAAGCATAGGGAAGAACTGGAGGTTTTCTCACATAAATACCTCTGCCTTCAGGAGTGAAAGCTCTTAAAACTGATTGAGTGTCGGGACCAAAAGTGATGGCAACCCAACCGGCAGTCGATAATACGATATCAGCGCAGCTTTCATTCCAATTGATTCCGTCTAATACTACTTCTTTAGGCACAAGCTTTGGCCAGTGTTGGACTCTTTCATATCCACCGATAGGCACTCCCAGCATATCAGTGCCTAAATACGTTTCATAAAAATGTTTGGCCCGTTCTGTATAAACTATATGTATTGGCAGATAATTTGAAGCGAAAACTGTGAACCAAACTTGTTGTCTGGCGTGACATAAATCGATTCTCGCGAGTCCGCCAATAAATAAGCTTTGAAGAGGTCTTAATGTGAAAGTTCGCGGTGTTATTATTTCTCGCGGAACTGTTTTCAGTAGTTCTTCAGTTGTCAATAGAGTTAAAATTTGGTCTTTATATATAGTTCCCGGAGTGTCATAGAAAAAGTCACTGTCTTTGAAGTAAGGATTTTTGGGATCAAAAGGTTTGCCAAACATACTCTTTTTGGCGAATGGATGACCACTTTGTACAGTAAAAGGCACTTCACTTCTATAAGTCATACCTATTCTACTCGAAAGTGTTGCGTATCGAGGATTTTCCGTTTGTTTATATAGTGCCCAATTGAGTCGTTGTTCTTTCAAATAATCTCTTTCATATACTTTAAGTCTATCTAACCTGAGTTGAAGTTCATAACCTGTCGGCTCTTTGACCGGAAATTTAATAAGATTGAGAGTCGTTCCCGGCCATAAAGATGTTGTCGCTCTGTTTATAAGATCTCTGTCTCTCAATTTGCATAAATCCGATTGTAATAAAGCATTAAATAATGTAGACTTTCCAACATTAGTGCAACCGATTAGATAAATATCTTCTCCTTGAGTGTGATCTCTGAATAGTCTGGTGACTAACATCTCAACCCCATAACCAGTCTTAGCACTTATTAGACTAATATCTTTAATACGTGTATCTCTATCGACACCGGCTGTACCCAAACATTTAATAAGCGATTGACGGACTCTTTCGAGATAAAGCTTATCATCTTTTGGTAATAAATCAACTTTATTGCCGACAATATAGATCTTTTGTTTCTGTCCAATTAGATTAATAATTCCGGGCCAAACACTACAGGGAAAGTCTAATAAGTCAATCATAATAATAACTAACGCTTTCTTATTTTGTATTTTAGCGATTAGTTTCGGATATTCATCGGGAGATACGTTTACATTAAGCGCTACATTGAAGTGCTTCAAATATTCGCATCTCTGACACTGCTCTTTATAAAGCTGTTGTTCACTCAATTGTTTAAACTTTTCACTCGGTATATATCCGGGTATATTCGTGTCATTGCAGTGCAAATAAGCTCCACAACCACTGCATCCCACTTTACTGCTGGCTATAGAAAGATCAGGTGTTCCGTAATTTCTATTTTCAGTTTAAATACACATTTTATCAATTCATATAAGAGAATACTAGAGTTATAATAACTTATCAATTATTTAATACCTTAACCAGAACTGATCTCTCCAGCCTTCGATCTCTCCTTCATATTCATCAACTTCAACACCTTTTAAATTATTAGCAAAATATTGCATAATGTGGTGATGTTTCAAATAATCTTCATATTCAGTATCAATTAAACCACTTTTGAAACGTGGAATATTTTCCACACTTTCATCATTTTGTTGATTATTAAGTGATAATTGTTTTGCTTTAACAAAATGACTCAATTCATACGGAAATTGTAATATTTCTTCTTTTTTTAATAACATTTCTTTTTCTTTATTTTGAATTTTATTCAAAAATTCTTCTTTTGATTTGAGATAACTTTCATATACTTCTGGAGATTGTTTTTTCACTTTATCGGGAAAGTTATCGATAAGAAGTTTTAGTGAAATCGGAATTTTCTCATAAGTAGTCAAGTCTTGCATTCGATCTTTTTTATTGAATTGAATTAAAGATTTTTTCATTAATTGTCTCCAAAATCGAGGCATTTCTCCATCTCCTAAACCTGTTAAAGAGACCGGAAGTGGTAATTGACGTCTCGCTCGAGATATTAATTGCATTTTTCGCCAATCAGTCAGTTTTGGTAAAGTATCGGTTCCCAGAATGTCAACTGTTATCGATGTCTTTGGTTTGCCATCAATTCCAACAACTGATCCGATCGGAGACTCAAATATCGATAAATTATTATTTGTTGGACTTTTCTTTTCAATTATGAAATCTTTCTGAAGTCTTCTGTACTGTCGATACCTTTCAACCGATTTTCTTGAAAATCGTTTTTGAATAGACATACAATTCAGTGATAACTTTGTGTTTATATTCAATACACAATTACTATAATTTATTAAATAATTATTATTCATATTTGAAATTTTTTTAATATTACGAGTTATTAAAACTTCCATTTTTTGTGACTATTGCTTATTATTTTATATTTATATTAATTTAATGTGTAATCAGTTTTATTGAAATAAATAATAAATTATTTAATTTTGCAAAAGTTTGAAATTCATTAAAACTTATTTTAAGAAAATGTGATTTAAATGTAAATATTGATATTATTGAGTATTAACATAAATGACGTCTTTTTGGATCACTTCAATGGTTCATAAGTTGATATAACTTTTTTTAGATCTGATCTAATCTTATCTCAGATCAGATTAACCTATCAAGATCTGAAATAAATCCAAATATTATATGAATATAACAACAAATTAATATGAGATACTATTTAGTTAATAAACTTAAGTCAAAATTAAAACATTACTATTTAGTTATTAAAGTCTTTCTCATATTAATTCACTATAAAATACTGAAGACTCTATAATCAAAGTTCAATCATAATTAACTGATTAAAAATCATTTTATATTCCTTTGTGAAAATCTCAGATTAAAATTTTGTAAATCAAAAAACATTTTTTTTCTTAATTCACAAACGACTTATGGAGAACTTTATTTAAATTTTGATCATTTAAAATATCTTTAAATAGAAATTAAATAACTAATAAAACTTTTTAACTCATTCTCCGAAATATCATTCAAGAAGAGAACTTTTGCAATAGTGCTCATGCATTAATTGCATAACAAAAAAATTACATAACTTTCAGTTTGAAGAATAATTAGTATAATTTACGAACAAAAATAAAGTCCACTTAAATATTTGACCAAAGAAAAAAAATCTCAAATATGGCAAACACTGACCAAAATTCCGAAAAATAAGAAATAAAAGACTTTTTGATTGAGTTGAGGGTCACATAATAGATTCTTTACAGTAAATAAATTTTCATTTTGTCAAAAACTCTTCAATTTTTAATTTCTTTTGAATTTTGATCTAAAATTGTCCTGAAAACTAAAGCGTTTTTCTAGAAATCTTGAGGGGGTTCGGGTTTTGAGCATCGAAGGTAGGGTTAAACCACCAATCTATGAGTAAAGGACAAGATTAAATCAATGCTTGGAAATCAGCAATTTTCGAGTTTTTCAAAGGGACTCAAAAATTCATAACTCGAAAAATAATTTATGAGAGATCAAGAAATCTGAATTTACGTCAAACTGAGTTTTTTGAGTTCTTTAATATTATTTTTTTTAAACAGAAGTACATTCAGTTCTTTGGAATTTATTTTTCAATAAATGAAAGATTAATTGATGATAAAATCAAATTCACTAATTTTTCAATTCTCCCATCGATTATATCATAAAAGATGAGAAATATTTCGAAATAGTTTCAACAAAATTTATTTTAATCGCATTGATTGTCAAAAATCATTACAAACTATTTGTTAAGATTCAGATCAATGTTAAGTCATAGATATAATCAATTTTTTCGCAAATAAAATAATGATTTTTCATGAGAAACAAATATTTACAATGACTTAAATAAGCGAAAAGAACTATTGATTAACTATTTATTATAATGTATTCATTGAGTTAGACTTTTAGAAGACAATTGTTATGATAGAAGCGGACAAAAATAGATGTATAATAATATTGAAAATAATAGAGCAATAGTTTGGAAAATATATATATTAAGCAGAAGACAATCCAAGAAGAAAACCTCCGGCAAAACCTGTGGCGAGGATTACATTCTCTTTAACAAACTCTTGCATTTTAGTAAACAAATGAGGTATTTCTTTATCCTTTCTTTTATTGAATTCTTTTTTAGCGATTTCGATGTCTTGATTGAGTCGTTTCCAATCGATTCTTATATATCCGTTATAGTGAGCCAACTGTTATATGAAATAATAGTTAAGTAAATGTTATCAAAATGTTATAGTGTTATAAAATGTATTAATAATTGATAATTGAATACATGTAACAAAATCCAAGTGCCACCGATTGCAGCCGCAGCCGTTCGACCAAATTTGGCGAATACAAAACCCGCAGACCATCCACTTATAGCTCCGATTGTTATCTGTTTAGCCGAAGACGACTTTCTTAATCCTGAATAATATCTTTGAATAGCAGTAAACGGATCGTCGCTTCCGTTCAAATGCTCGAAAACATCATCTTTATTATTGTCTATCATTTCAATAATAAATCAATTATTCATTTAATATAATTATAGCTTATTTTCAAAATTAATTATAAATCAAACCTTTTATTTTCATTATTTATGAGTCAAGTCTATAATAAATTGTATTTTCAATTTCAATAAAAAATGATTGAATTGAATATTTCTTATTAATAATTAATTAGTTGTTAACTAATTAATAATATTAATAATAACAATAATAGTTAAAAATTGAAGTTTCAATAATTAATAATAGTTTGAAATATTTCACTTTTAGTTAATTTAGAGATATTTATAATAAATTTAATGTTAATTTTCTAGTTTATCAATAATTGGTTAGTTATATAAATAACAAATGAATATCACTTTTATTTTTACTGTAAATATTATTGTTTAGTTTATAACTCAAAAGTACGTCAAATATTATTAACTTTTGATTACATAAAACTTAAGACTAACTCAGATACAAATGCACTCATAATTATATTAATTATTAAAATATTTGTTTCTGTTGTCTAAATATTTATTTTAATCTCTATTCACAATCAATTAATTTGGAATTTAAGTTAATTTAATTTTAGATCAAATTGAATTCAACTAAATATTGAACCATTTTTTTTTGTTTGAATAGTTTGTGTTTTGGTTTTACTGACAGTTTCCATAACAACAAATACTTTAATTATTTATACAAAATATGGTTTATTGTCAATAATAATAACATAAATTTAAATCAAAAGTAAATCATTTAAAATAATGTTTATTTCAGTGAAAATTGAATTAAATAATGAATAAAAGTTTGATT